>CAEGAG010279649.1:0-23000 GCA_903067065.1 Brachyrhaphis terrabensis
GTTTGGCTGCCTTCCCTCCTCATAGCGAGATCTCAACAACGTCACACTAAATTTCTCCTTCTGCTGAAGCCCGAGGCTCAGAATCGGCCGTTTTGGCGTTGCCGTTAGCGACGGCCAGCAGGATGGAAACACCGACCTGAGACTTCATCTGCGCGGCTTTCTCTGGGTCCACCGCCAGGACGTGCTGGTAGTGGCGCACGGTGTGCTGCCGGTCCTTGTTCTCGGCTCGGACGTACTTCTTCAGCGCTTGCATGATGCGGTGGGGCTGAAACAGACACAGAGCGACGGGCCAACGCCCTCAGAACCGGGTTTCCACTTCCTGAACCCTAAACCGGGTCTGAGCTCATGCTAAGGAACAGGAAGATGAGCTGAAGGCCGGCACCAAATACTAAAAACAACCGACCACAAATATTAGAAACAATCCACAAATCTGGATGTGGCAAAATAAAACCACTGCTCTCACTCAGATAACTATGGAAGTCCATTACTGCCATAAAGAAAAATAAAAGCCCAACAAAAAGTCATGTAGTGTTTTAAAGTATTAATTGTGAGAAGCAGGTTTGATTGAGGGGATTTTATAATCTCATAATCATAACTATAGAAAGTTTAAATTATGATATTTAGTCTCATAAATATGACTTTATAAAAATAAATGATGACTTTTACTCTCATAAATGTAGCTTTAAAACTTGTCGTTATGTCATTAATGGTGGTAATTAGTGGATCTGCACTGACCCTGGGGGGGTCGGCCTGCAGGGCGGCCAGGTAGTTCTCCAGGGCGACGCGGCGGCGGTCGTTCAGCATGGCCTCCACCCGGGCCA
Source organism: Brachyrhaphis terrabensis (assembly GCA_903067065.1). NCBI lineage: Eukaryota > Metazoa > Chordata > Actinopteri > Cyprinodontiformes > Poeciliidae > Brachyrhaphis > Brachyrhaphis terrabensis. The sequence continues at coordinate 822 of CAEGAG010279649.1, forward strand.
GGTGAGTCTCCACCAGCTGCTGCTTCTCGCTGGCTGCCTCCTCCTCCAGGGACTCCACCATCGCCTGGAAGTGCTGAAAACAAAACACTCAGATGACGACACAGAGTGGCACTCGTTTTATTTCTATTAAAAATCTAGGTCTCAGTTTCAGTCCTCCAGGGAGACTCATTCCTGTCCTAATTTAGACTCAGACGAGTAAAGATGGAGCAGCTGGAGAAATAGATAATTACTGACCTGTTGAGTCTCACCCAAACAAAGAGACAAAGATCAGGGCTTACCTGGACCAGAGTCTGTCTCTCCGCCCGGGGAATGTTCCTGGCCTGCCGATCCGCCTCTTCCCACTCTTTCCTTACCTGCGAGAGACGAACAGGACAACGATTTACCTTTTCTCCAGGTGAAATGGAACAAAAACACCACGATGTCGTAAACTATCGGAGCAAAACTCAACATAAAGCCCTGGTATAAACCAGCTGAAATCACAATGTGTCAATGTAATTTAACCAGAGCCAAAACATTTACTCAGGCAAAAGTAGCAATACTTCAACATTACACAAGAAAAAGTAAAAAGTAGTCATCCAAGAAATTACTCAAATAAGAGCAAAAAAATAATTGGTAAAAGTAACTGATCAAATTATCAACCATTTAATATTTAAAATTACATCAAAATACAAAGTTCAGTGAAAATTTTGGACCAAAATAAAATGTCAGATTTTTTAAATAACAAATACTATTTTTATTTTCCTCACTTTCTTTTCTAAAAAAGAAATTACATATAACTGAAAATATTTTCAAGAAGTGGCTTTTACTTCAATAATCCTTTCTGCAAGTTGTACGCCGGATTATTATGCAACGAGAATTTGTTTAACTACAAAAATAATCAGAATATTTTCAGAATAAATCGCAATTTTAGCAGAAATACATTTTAAAATTAGGAGAAAAAAAGCTCTTTTAATGAGAAAAAAGCTTTTCTAATTAAGATAAATGATAAAAGCTTGTAATAATCATAACGCTTTAATGATCATTATGAGAATAATCATAATATTAGCAGAATAAAGATGCAATTTTAGCAGAAATACATTTTAAAATTAGGGGGAAAAAAGCTGTTTCAATGAGAACAGAGTTTGTGGTTCTCGGTCGTCTCCACGATCGTTTCAACGACCGGCTACCACAGATACAAATCGATTGGATTCCGATTTTTAGGGTCACGATTCAATTCAGAACGATTTTCAATTCAGAAACCAAATTTTTCTATTCAAATGTTTTAGAGATTCTGTTTAATTTAAGCGACTGGTGAGAGGAAAAGACGATGCAGAACTGTTTTACTTGCTAAAATACCATTTCCAGAGTAACATTTCTGTAAGATTCCTCACTGTATCGCCCAGCATTACCATGAAATACAAAACACTTCATTTAAATCGTTAAACTCCTGTTATCTCTCAGACTGGCAGCAAAAGCAAAACATGGGGGTGAAAATAAGAGGAGCAGATTCTGGTAGCTCACCCTCTCCATGCGGTTCCGGTGCCGGACCTCCAGCTGCTCCTTGGCTTTCTGGAAGCGGCCGTGCTCCTTGTCGTCGGCCGGCGTCTCGAAGTAGACGTCCACATCGTCGGACCAGGCCGCAGGATCAAAGTAGACTATTAGAAAGTAGGAATTAGTGAGGCGATTAAATGAAAAGAGACAAAGAGTCGAGGCGCAGCAGGAGAGAAAGGAGCTGAAACAGGAGGAAGGTTTGTTACTCGAAGGTTTGTTCCTCTTCCCACAGCGAGGCTGAAATATCTGAGGGAATCTGACAGTCTTTCCGTTTCAATTTTCCCTCATCGGCTTTCAGCTGACAGGTTTGGCTCCATGTTTGACAGCTGGGTGAAACCGGGTGGCCTGTTTTAGTTTTTATTTTTTAGTTTCCTCACTGAATCGTCTAACTAGGAGTCACCAAAGCAGCAGGAGGGAAACCTTACGATGCCGCTGCAGCATCAAAACAAAGATAAACTCCAGCTTCCTGCTCTGACTTCATCCCCTTATGTTAGCCTGGGTTTTTATAAATGTCAGAAAATCCAGTTGGAAAAGTTCCTGAACCGTTTGGAATGATGAAAGCGAATCAACAAGAAAATAAAAAACAACAAAACAAAAACATCCTGGTGGGTTTCTAAAAATAAACTCTGTGGGAAGACGAACGAAGAAACATGAAGAAACGTCAAACACAAATATGGAGACAAAAACATGAGCATGCACAAATTGAATAAAAGCAGGAAAAGAAAAACATTTTTAATATCAAGCTGTGAATTCTGGCATTTCCACTCAAAATATAACGTAGTTTTTTCTTCTAAGGTGTTTTCTACGACATCGCAGTATCTCGAAAAAAAGGAGCAAAAAAAATCATTAAGTTCTTGTTGTCCAGACTTAAGGCTTTAAATGTGACCTTGAACAGGTTAGGACAGGTCTATGGCCTTTACAAAACATATTCATGACTTTTTTTTTTTGCACAAAATCATTTTTAGATAGTGATATTTCAGTCTGCTCAGTTCTGCCTGTTTTGAGTGTCCTGTCACTTTAAATCCAAATAATCTGCTGCTGGCCACGCCCACAAATTAACATGAAAATGGCTGCAAACAAAAGTGTAATTATACAATCCTACATCTTTGAAAAGCATTAGTGGAGCCTCCTGCACAGCCAAAAAGAATGCAGCAAGTGGTTTCTGGATGATAAGCCAACAACAAGACACTTGTGTTTTCCAGCAGCCATTGTACTACGCGTCCTGCAGAAAAACCTGCTGACCAAACGTCCTGGAGCTCAGCTTGGGTTGCCAGGTAACGAAGCATTGCGACTCAGTAATCTGGAGGTTTCTGAAACATAAAATTATTGCCAAAAAACGGGGGGTGTTTTATTTTTTTTAAAGTGCTTGGGCTATTTTTAGAAGCAGTGAAGACAAAATGGAAGTAAAAAAACATACAAAATGTGAATTTTGCAAAACAGGTTCCCTTGAAGTCATGACAGGCAAATGGAGAGAAATCAAAATAAAATTATGAGATGATTTCAGCAGTGAAGAGGTTTTGCTTAATTGGAGAAAAACTAAACCAAAGTGATGCTTATCGATTTTCAGGCCGACAGGCAGAGAGCGGACGGCTCAGCCACACAGGCCTCCGTCACATTAGACTTACAGTTGTAAACGCACATGTTGATGCAATGAAACCATGAGTCGAAATTGTTTTGGTTGCCGCGGCAGCCACCGTATACAAAGGGCAAACAGTCCTGCCTCTCCATGTCGTAATACCATCGAAGAAAGTAGGCGCGACAGACACCCGTCTCACTCGGAAGGGAGCAGATATAGTTCAGGGCTGAAACGATTCATCGTTAATCTGAGTACAATCACTGAAGAAAAAAGACTGTCTGGTGAAACAGTAAGTAAGATAAAACTGTACAAAAATATATACATTCTGCATTTAAGATAAATAAAACCTTTGTAAGTATGTTCTACTCATAGTTTTAGTTTCACCTGGTTAAAAAAAATGTTTTATATATATATATATATATATCTAAGCACCTTCAGCTCCCTTTAGTGTACTCTAGAGCATCTGTAGATTAATTGCTAAAATAATAGAGATTTGTTTTTTTATAAAAAAATGTTTAGCAAAAATATATATATATACGGTATATATTTTGCTAAAAAAATTTATACCGTATATATATATATATTTGCTAAAACAAGTCAATTATTAAATGTCTTTTTTTTGTAAAAATTAGTTAATTATTTGTTTATTTTTATTTTTAACTTACTTCTAACACTGCATAAAAAGGGCTTATGTGGTTAAATAAAAAATCTGCAGTATCTGCCATTTTTAAAAAACAGATTAATCGATTAATCGTCTGAATAATCAAAACAATAATTGATTACTGACATGGCTGTGAGACTCAGTAAATCTCCAGAATAATTGATTGATTTCTACAGTTTCTTGCAGGAGTGTTTTGAACATCATGGCGACTTTAAGGTGAGATGACCTGAAATAAAATGATCTGCATGCTGATAAGTTGTAAATTGAAGTAAATGATAATCATTAATATTTCTATCAAAATCAATGCAGTGTAATATAATATTAAAGAAAATATTGCTCACCCTCATGAAGAGGAATTTGGTTCTGTTTAATTTTCTTTGGTAGTTTGCTGCTTTCTTCTTCTTTTTCTTCTTCTTCTGCTTCTTCTTCTTCCTCTGCTTTCATTTTTGTCTCTTCATCCCCGTAGACGTAGTGATACTCGTCCTCATCTTCCTCCTCTTCCTCCTCGTCTTCATCTTCGTCCACAGCCTCTACCTTCTGAATTGGTACCTTATTAGCTTTGGTCACACTGAGATGAGAAAGATGAAATAAGACAATTAGCGCTTTTTTCCACCCGTGTATCAGTGTCTAAAACATTGACGCATAACTTCCTTTTACAACAAAACTTTTTTAAATACATTTAATGGTACCTCATATCAACGATCCCACCAACCTCAGCCAGTATTACTGTATAAACACAGGGAGTCATGTTTAAGTCTCTCTGTGACAACATGTTTTTTTGTTGCAGTTAGCTAGAAACACATTTTTATTTTTTATTTAGAATCAACATAAATCTGTTTAATTTTTATTTTTTTAAACAGAAGCATGGCCTGCAGGAAGCAATAAACTGCTAGCTAACATCGACTAGCATTGGTTTTAGCTGTTAAGTTGTCAACTTGACACTAAATCTTAATGGACACCCGATATATAAAAGTAAAAGTTTGCTTTGCTACACTATGACAACTCAATGACAAGGTCAGGAAAAAGTTTTAATAAAAAAGAAAAAATAGCAAAGGAGAGGGAAGTAGGTCAGCTATGCTAACTTGACTATGACAACTGTAACATATAGATGTGATGTGGAAATCTGTTTCTGTTCAGTTAAAAACATTAAAAAGGCAACCTAAACACCAACTCTGACAAATAATCGGTAGAGAAATTGTTTGAATTAGCTAATCTACCACAGCGATCACTTAATAATAAAAGAGAAATAAACATCAAGGCTAAAAACCAAACTGTGGTGGCCTGAATGTTCTGTTATTCCTCTAGTTAACCTTACACCTGGTAAAATACAGTCAGAAATGTCGTGGTGGGGATTTATTGTATCTTTCATCGTATTACTTATTTTTTTTAATCATGATTAAGGCTGAAACGATTAATCATGATTAATAGATTATTGAAATAATTGTCAACTAATTTCGTTCAGTTTTCCTAAAGGAATGCTATATTTTTACCAATAAAATGTTTATTTTCTTCTTGCAAAGAGGACTTGAATTATTTGCTTATTTGCACTTCTTAATGTATTTCTAACATACCAAAGTGGTTAAATGAAAAATTGGATTAATCGGATTAATCCAATTTTTCATTTAACCACTTTGGTATGTTAGAAATACATTATTACATTATTAATTGATTATTGAGATCATCGCCAACTAATTTAGTATTTGATTAATAACTAATTGGAGTATACAGACTCATAAATAAGGCTGTTTGCTGAAGAAACAACATATGCGGAGAAGTAATTAAATCAAAACTTTAAGAAAAAAAAACTTTCCTTTGTCTGGCTGGTATGCATCTCTAAAGCACAGCTGACTTCTGCACACTGAGCAGCTCAGCATGCTTCAGCTCACCATTATTTCTCCTTGACTGGGTTTCTGTTGTTCCTATTTGCTGATACCACTAACAGTTGATCGCTGAATGTTTCGACTTGCTGCACAGGCGGCATCCTCTCACACTACCATGCTTGAATTCACCAAGCTCCTGAGAGCAACCAGTTCGTTCAAAAAATGTTTGTACAAGCAGTCTGCAAGCTTTTACATCCTTGAGCTGAGAGAAAACAACCTTGGAGAGGTTGGAACAGGGGAAGTAAACGATTTAGAGCAGAGGTGCTCCGGTTCTGTCCTCAAGAGCTGCAACGCTTTAAGTTTTAGACGCTCCAACAGATCTGAATAAAACGGATGAATTTCCTCATCAGCAGATCATTCAGCTCTGCAGAGAAGTGGTGATGAGCTGTTCGTTTGACTCAGGTGTGGCGGAGAAGTAGCAGCAGCTACCTAAAAGTAGCTTTTGAGAACTGGATGAAGGAATCCCTGATTTAGAGAGTTTTCACACCTGATAGTCCCGTAGACTCGGTTCTATTGAGGACCAAAGTTGCAACATTTAGTATATTTTCAGCTGCTGCGGTTCACTTTCACACTGCTCTGTGTCAAGAAACCTGATCCCCTCCTGGCCTCCAGGGGCTCTGCACAAAAACCCACTGAAGGAAACGACACAAAAACCTCTGAAGAAGAAACTAAACGTAACTTCCTGCTTCATGAGATGTAAACAAAAATGGAGTAGCATCACATTTTAGTGGTTGTAGGATTTCTTTTTTGTCTTTGGTAAAATAAATGTATTCTGCTGGCACTAGACTCTTTTGTTTTGGTTGTATTTACCCAGAATGCCCTGGGCTGTAGTCCACTTCCTGGTTTGGGGCGGTCTGGTTCATTTGGTGAGGTGTGAATGTGTAACTGAACTCTGATGCAAACGGAAAAAGTGAACTCTAGTCCACCTACAAACCTCATTCTTTGGTTTAAGTGAACTCCAGTGCAATTTGAACGCTTGTGGAAAAACCAAACAGGAAGTGGACTACAGCGCAGTGCATTGTGGGTAAATACAACCAAAACAAAGGCATGAGTGTGACACTAGCAGGAGAAATGGCTTGTTGTCTTTTACCAAAAGACAAAAGAGAAATCCTAAAACTGCTAAAATCTGATGCCACTCAGTGTCTTCTTCAGACGTTTTCATGTTGTTTCCTTCAGTGGTTATAAGTGCAGCGCCCCCACAGGCGAGGAGGGGAACAGGTTTTTCAAAGGCTTTGGGTCGCAGCAGCTGAAAATGTAACAAATGTTGTAATTTTGCTCCCCAATCAAATCGAATCTACCGAACTACCGGGTGAGAAAACACTTAGAAATAAATAGACTAAACTTACACAATACGATCAGAAGGTTTCTCTTGTTGCATGAAGTTTCAAAGATCTGCTCACCTTTCCTCCAGAGGCTCATCGTCATCCAGGGCAACATCCTCATTCTCCATGTGCTCGTCTTCGTCGTCTTCCTCCTGGGAGGGCAGGGACGGCGGGGCGGACTCTGCGGAGCGGGAGGCGGGGCAGCAGACGTACTCTGTGCCGTGGAACTTGTCGATGTCGCAGGGCAGCAGCATGCCGTAGCTATGGAGCACCATGGAGCTCCTGGAGCAGGCCTGACAGGATCACACCAAGCAGCTTCCTGTCAGCGGATTCTCCCACCCGAGTACCTCTGCCCACAGGTGAGCACCGCTGCCTAAAAAGCTAGCTGCGCTAACCCTAACACACTAATCACAAACATTAGCTTTGCTAACGCTAAAGTGCTGAACAATCCTGAGTGAAGTTGGTTCCCCCACCTTCTTCAAATCAGACAAAATTGGTGTCAAACATTTGTGCTGCTATCATTTTAAAGATATAAAAAAAAAGGTTTTTAGAGGTCATCAAAGGTCAAACACTTTTATAAGATCAAACAAAATAGGCGTCAATCAACTCGGCTACGTTTGTGCAGCAAATATTTTCGTTTGTGCCGCTATCATTTTAAGTGGGGAGGCTGGTTGACCTTTTGACTTTTAACCTTTCATTAATATCTTCAAAGCCAAAGCAGCACAAACGGAAATTTTTGCTGCACAAACCAGCACAAACGTTTGACACCAACTTTGCCTGATTTGAAGGTGAGCGGGCCAACTTCACTCAGGTGCTGAACAAACATAGTTTTTAATGGAAGCTAATGCTAAAGCACTAATTCAAATTTTAATATCTGCCCTTGAAAGAAAAACAACTCTCCGTTACCGGTTTAATTTTGACATTTACCTTTTATAAAGCCAGTGAAATAAAACAGAGAACATGCAGGCAGGAAACAGAACTGCTGCATAAACAGTCTTCACTCACTTCAAAATAAGAGCATGACCATAAACACGTAACTACTTGAAGAATTCTCAACAGTCAAAAACCAAAACTTCAGCACAAATGTTGAGCTTTATTCAACTGAAACTTTATAAAAAGGATCATGTGTTGGAGAAGTAGCAGCTTTATAACTTAGCTAGGGGAAGCTAAGTGCGCTAAGGAATTTTAAACACTGATAGAATCTAAATATTGACCGTTTTGGTTGTAACTTCCATGTAAGTTGATGAAACGTCAAATAAAAAACCAGCAAAACCTCAAACATAAATGAGGAGAGACTCTCATCATTTACAGATTTATTAATAATCTGTTTATATTAAAATCAATTTAGGGGCAGCTAAGTATGCTAAACGTTGTCAATACTAGAAAAAACGCAAAATGAAATATAGGTACTGCTAATTGGCTGTTGGCAGATTAGCCCAACTCAGCCGCCGATCTTCTGGCTGAGTCTCTAATAAACGCTATTTTTCCACTTCTGGGTTCTGGATTGAACAGGGATATTGTTTTGTTTCTTATAATAAACATGCTTTAAAATGTTCTACAGTTTTATCTGTAACCCATCTGCTTGTTCGCCAGAGAACGACTGATTTCTAAAAAAAAAATGGATTTGACCAAAGATTCCAGATCAGATATCCGGCAGATCTATTCAGTCTAATTCTATGTTTGATTATTTATTTTGCAGTATATTCAGCATTTCTAATTTCACTTTCTGAGCCAGTTCAAAGGAAGTTTGTTGCAGTTTATTTTCATAAAGTAGCCATCCTGTTGTTTTTGTCAGTTTCAGTTTCTTTATTTATTTTAAATTGGCCGATTTACTCCTAATTAACTAACTAACTGGACAAATCAAAGTTGTTTTTACAAGTTTTGCCAAGCGAATGAAGATATTGGTGCATTTTAGTGAGCTACATTGGTGCAGAGTCATCAAATAAATTATCAAAAAAGTTTGTAATTCAGTAGATTTATGTTTTAATGTTTCAAATCAATTCAGATATCGGTATCAGAAGTACAAAAAGTGAATCTGTGTGTCTTTAGATCACACTTAAAAACTAATTTCTGTTGGTATTTCATTGGAAATCCCAGTGAAATTGTACTGCGGTAAAATTTTGAGTTTGAGTTTGAGCCAGGCGCTCCACATTTTCCCAAAGTCACGCTGTCCTGCAGGTGACCTGCTTTTCCCAAACGTTTCCATCCTGCAGCAGCTGGAAGGTATCGGATACGAACTCGGCTTGAAACTCCACCAGCGCAGAGACGGATTAGCCACCCCGCTTAACATCTCAGCAGCAGCTTGAGAAACAACATCCTTTGTTTTCCAAGTCGTTTCTCACATTTTCTCCACTGGAAACGTTTCAAATCGGCTGACAGTTTGCATTAAACGTCCACGGTGCAGAAGGAAACAGAAAACCTAGAAGGTGAGGAAATGTTTGAGGAGAGCTTCAGTTACGGTCAAACTAACTCTGCAGCCTCCTGAGGGGGATTAGCAGCCGCAGCGCTAATCTGATTATAGGCTGAAATGTGAGGACGTCTGATCACACACACTCACAGAGGAGGAGGGAATATTTTTAAAAATAACCGTATTATGGATGTTTTTTAGGATTTACTGGGCTTGATATCAAACATTTGGAATTATCTTCATGAACAAACCCCACAAAGTCTTACAAAGTAATTTTAGTCTAGTTTCTAATGCAAGAAGATTAAAAAAGTATTTGGTAAAAAGTCTACGCAAGTACTGAGTATCAATCATTTAGGATTTAAAAATTACATAGTCAAAATATAAAGTTAAGTGGAGATTTTGGTATTTTAAGGACCAAAATTTCCACTTAACAAAATGAGACAAAATATTTTGTCTCATTTTCTTTCAATAAAAAACGTATGAAACTTAAACAAAAACTGCAGGTGTGTCTGCGTCTGGTAAGTCTTTGGTTCAAACATGTTTGTTTTTCATTCAGTGGGTAGAAAATCCAGAGATTTTACTCAAATAAGAGCAAAAATACTTCATAATAAAATTACTCAAAGCACAGCATAGTAAAAATACTCCTAAAGGTTTTTTTATTTTTTCAAAATAGTTACTCAAGTAAACGTAATTTAGTTAATTACTGAAAGAGATTTGGAAAATACCAAAATTTCAGTTACTCAGTACTTGAGTAAACTGTTTAATACTTTTTTACTCGAATAATTTTATGGACAGATACTTTTTACTTTTACTTAAAGTAAAAAATAAGTTGAAGTAATGATAACCTTACTTGAGTAAAATTTTTGGGAACAATATTCACTTTACTTTTACCAACTCAGCGACTTTCTTGCTATATTCAGCCACATTTCAGACAAAAACAATCAGAATCTTTTTAAAGATCGGTCAGAAAACTTCACTGCTGATTCTTACAAAACTTCCTAAATATTAAATGGAGAGAAGAAGAATTCAGTTCAAACGGAATAAAAATCATCTTGGAAGATGCTTAGAAGGGATTTAATTGTGTAATCCTGCTGAATTTTTGACCAAGTCGTTTGATTAAGACTCTCAGAAAGCGTGTCAGTTAGAAACGTATAAACGTCTCCTCTAACCAAAGCGTGACCAGGGAATTTGTAAAGACGGTAATCCTGCGGAGCGGATCCGGTCCTCACCTCCTTGGCCACGGCGTGCCACTGCTGGTGGCTGATGCACAGGTCCATTCGCTCCTTGTGGAAGAACTTGCACTTCTCTGGAACCAGCAGGACGTCACTCACAAACTCGCCCACTGAAAGAGAAAGATGGCCGTTAGTCACAGCACCGATCTGTCCAGGAAATCCATTCCTCTGAAACACGGCCGGGTTGGAGGCAATAAATCAGCCGACTGGAGTTAAAAAAAGGAAGATGAGATGAGGATATTCAATAATTCATAGCTGCCTCGTCCTTTAATTTTCTCTATGGTGGAATAAAAAGGCGGCCTTTGACATCTGCACCTGTGTGAACCCCTAAACTAAAAAAAAGGGATTATCCGACCTGCTTAGCTGCAATGGAGAAAATCGGTTTCACATTTTTAAACTCTTCCTGCGTCTCAATGATATCATTTGCTTGATGATTTATATTCAGCCATGTTTTATTCATGGAGCAGGAAGTCAGATCCGGAGGAAATAAATGGCTTGAAAGGCATCTTGTGACTCTCTATGAATAGTTTGAGGCTGAAATCCGTGCAGATCTAAATGTGGAGTCGGGGGTCCTGATGAAGATTAAACGCCTGGCTGGCATTTTGACAGAGGAGAAAATGGCAGAGGGTTGGTGGAGTTGGCTGGGAGCCGGCTCATTTAGCGGCTCGCCATAACCTCGGACGGCGGGAACGCCGCTGGAGGTAAGAGCGGCCGGGAAAAGCAGTGTTTTGGAAAATGAGAGGGTAGGAAAGGAAGAGGAGAGCGCTGGAAATAGCAGAGGACTCAGCAGCTGCTTCTCCTCTCCGTCTGGGAGGTACAGTTACAGAAAACATTTAGACCTGGAGTCGGCCGCACAACAAGTCACTTCACCACTGAAAGGGAACCTATTATGAAAAATTCACATTTACACAATTTTTTTCTTTTGGTTTTGTCTCTACTGCTTCTAAAAAAACAACAACAAAAAAAACACCCAGTTGTTTTATGGAAATGAGTTAATGTGCTTTGGTGTCTGGAAAATGACCAGTTTCAAAAACCTCACATTCCACAGGCACTGCACCGTTACCTAGCAACCCCAGTGGAACTTCAGCCGTTACCTAGTAACCCAAGTTTAACTCCAGCACGTTTGGTCAGCTGGTTTTACTGCTGCACAATTTGTCCTTCAGGAAAGGACAAATGTTTTATTGTTGACTTACCATGCTACATTCTTGTTGGTTTTTCAGAAGGCTCCACTTCTGCTTTTCATTTAGTGGGCAGAGAATCCAGAAATTTTATTCAAGTAAGAGTACAAATACTTCATAATAACATTACTTAAGTAAGAGTAAAAAGCACAATGGCTACTGGAAAAGAAGAGTATTTTATTGTTGACTTCCTTTCAAGAAAACCATTTGCTACAATCTTGTTGGTTGGTTGTGCAGGAGGCCCCACTTCTGCTTTTCGAAGATGTACCGTTGTATAATTGCACATCTGTTGGCAGCCATTTTCACTTACAAGTTGGGGGCATGGCGAGCAGCAGCACATTTGGATTTAAAGTGACAGGACGTCCAAAAACAGCTCAATGTTGGCAGAACTGAGCAGACCGAAAATCTCATTGTAAGAATGATTTTATGCAAAACGTTTTATGAACATGTTTTGTATAACTCACAAACCTATTCTAACCTGTTCAAAGGAGCACAACAGGTCATCAACCTTTACACTTGCAAGTGAAAATGCCTGCAAACAGGTGTGCAATTACACAACAGTACATATGTGAAAAGCAGAAGTAAAGCCTTCTGCACAATCAACAAGAATGCAACAAGTGGTTTCCGGATGGTAAGATGACAACAAAAAACGCTTGTCTTTTCCAGCAGCCGTTGTACAACAGGGCATACAACGGTAAAACCTGCTGATCAGACATGCTGGAGTTAAACTTGGGTTGCTAGGTAACGACTGAACAATCTGGAGGTTTTTGAAACAGTTCATTTTCCAGACCCCTAAAAACAGCTCATTGCCAAGGAACGGTTGGATAATTTTTTTTTTAGCTCTTGCGCTGTTCTTGGAAGCACAAGAAACACAAATGGAAGAACCAAGTCGTGCAAAATGTGAATTTTGCATCATATTTCCCCTTTAAATAAAACAACATCCTTCTGTCTCCCAGCAACCAGCACATTCCAGCCCTGGTGCAATTTGGAGGTGTGCTGCATAAAACTCTTTCTAATGTGGATATGATGTATTTATCAGCCAGGAGAGAGCAGGTTACAGCAGCTCCTGGTTGAAATCCTTCTGATTAAGGCCAGAACATTGTTAGGACAAGAAGAGCAGCGAGGCCAAGAGCTTTAAAATAGCCCAGTTGGAGCGCTACCAGCCCGCTGTGGTCCGGATTTTAGGTTGCAGACATGAGATGAGCCAAACACGGCCAGTCCTGATTCAGATTTTCTGAAGATGAAGCGACCAAGCTCCTCCACAGCGCACTGCCACGTTATTTCACGTATAACAGGATATTTTACTCAATAAAGTTAAACAATCGGCCACTGGAATAAACAATTTCATTAATATTAAGAAATCATTCACTAAAAACAAGCATAATTACTAGTGATAAGTTAGTTTTGTCTTATTCCAAGTATACCAAGTTATCTGACCTTGAAGTAGATGAGGTCTGTGTTGAGTCAGAAAACTTCCTAATGTGTTTCCTGGGGTTTTCCTTGTTTGACATTTATATTTGTTTTATGATCTGAAACGTTGAAGTCTAATAAAATAACACAAATCAGAAACAGAGCAAATGCTGTAGCAACATCCATGTTTACGGCAAATAAATTTACTGGCTGTGTCAATGTTAAAAAAAAGTCAAAACAATAAAAGAGAAATAAATAAAATAAAATTAAATGAACTGTTTCAAACTTTATTAAGGTTTTATACCTAAAAACAGAAGCAGCAAAAACAAGAGGCTCCTTTTGGAACGAAGCAACTAAAGCAGCTGGAAGAATAATTTGCATATTGGCGTTTCCTCATATAAAACACAGTAAATAATGACATTCAGTCTCCTCTAATTTTCTGCACAGTGTTTGTTTGCATTGCATCACAGACTGCAGAAATCTGATCACGCCACCAGGATTATTTGAAGTAATAAAAATAAAACAACGAAAGTAACTGGAGGTCATTGTTGCATAACAGAAATATTTTCTTATAAACTCCAAGTTTCACCTTCCAGCTCGAATACACAACTTCGTTTTTCCAGTTTCAGCATTTTTTATCTTCACCCACCAGTCCCGACTGACGCCATTATTTTCCTCTCCTCCACCGCGGCTCGTTGTTCTGTGATTGTGAATGATTGTCTGGCGCAGGTTATTATGACTCAGGGTTTAATGCTCAGCGCAGAGAAATTTACAAAGAGACGGAGGAATGCAATAACCTCAGGCGCGGTGCTCAGAAACAAGCCCCAATCTGTTATCGGCGCCGTCACTCTGCCTTTTTGATGGTTTGTAAATGTGGAGGCTGCTCTTTATAAAACCCACAAGCTTAGTCAACAAAAGAAGAAGAGAATTATTTAAATGCTTTTTTCCTCTGATAAGTCAAAAAGGAGAATTAAAAAACCAAAGACTTCTGTGAGAGAATCAATATCAAACTGGAATTCATAAAACAAAAGGGAATAAAAAGTAGTGGTGCTATAAATGTACTGTATATAAAGGCATTCTGTGCAAATTGTGTTTTAAATTGATCTTTTTATGTTTCTTTGGACCAGATAGATTTTACCATAAAACTGTGTTTTCTGGAGGAACATATTTTATATTTTATTCACATTATCTGTTGTTTGAAATTAGACTGCATTTTGTTTCTTCCTTATTAAACTGTAATTACTGTACAGTGATGCATATTCCTTGATAGTTATGCTAATAACTCAGCTAATTAGCACTTTCTTGTTAACTTTTAGCACCCTTAACTTCCCCTAAATTAATTTTTCCTGATTAATTCTAGTGCACTAATTTACTCAGCCATTTTGTAAACATTCAATTGAATAAAGTTTAACATCTTTGTTGAAATTTTTCTAATATCTACATGATTAAAATGAACGCATTAGCATTAGCTTCCACTAAATACCATGTTGGTGTAGCGGTCTAATGTTAGCGGAACTAATGTTTATGATCAATGCTTTAGGGTTTGTGTAGCTAACTTTTTAGCTAGCTGTGTCAAATTATCAGAGATGATCAAAGCTAAATAAGAAACTCTGTAACCTAAATGCTCTGATAAGTGTCTCTAAATGTGTAGCAGCCAAATCCAAAAACCTACGAAACTGGATTGGAGGAAAACTAAAGCCATGACTTTGCCTTTGCTTGATGCTATTGCCTTGGCTTCTTTAGATAAAAAGTTATCCGCCGATGGGTAAAACACAACTAAGTGAATCTGACTGTTACAGCATATGCTTCTCTCAAGTATGTGACATTTTGAACCTTTCATTTCCTCCTCAGGTCAGACAGTCTGTCGTCTCCTGTTTTTATTATAGCCAGACACGCAGCTGAAGGCTTTGCATTTCTGTTAAGCTTAGCTTCCAGTCTAGACTGGGCTTCTAATTAACTGAGAATATTGGACGGTTAAAGATAATAATCCTTTTCTATGATTGTTTTATAGCTTTGATTGGTAATAATTGCTGTACAGCAGTTTTCAAGTGTGTGTCGTTTATGATTATGAAATACAGTTATTCAATAAATTAGAACATGCATTCAGATTAGGCTTGTTTGTCAGATTAAAATACTTGTTGGAAATTATAACTTGTAAACTATTAAACATACTTTTCCTTAAATCCATATTTCTATAAAATAAAAAAAGTCCTTTTTATTGGTCTGATGTAATATTGTAATTTTAAACGTCATGCTTTCATTATCCACAAGTAGAAAATTATCATAATTAAAAGAAATAAAAGCTTTCAAACATCCAACTCTGTGTAATTAACCTATATAATGTGTTTCCATTAGTGATAAAGTTTATTAAATAAATGGGTTTTTCTGTAATATTCTAATTTTGTGAATGGAGGTATGTATGTATATATATCCAGCATTTTTCAAGGGAGACATGGCCTCCCTTGGCCCCCCTCTTGGAGACACCACTGCTCAGACAAAGATGTTTCTTCTTTTTATAGCTGGAGGGAGAGTCTTTGTTTTCAGGAATCCATTTCTCATATTCCTTCATCCCTAGGAGGGAGAAGCAGCGTGCTGCGGTCTTTTTTCTTCATCCGACTTTGCATGTGACATTTCATGCAGCAGAATACGGCCATGTTGCCGCTGCAGATTATCGTGATCCTGCTGGGAACAGAGGAGGACGGGAGTCGTTTGTGACAATGCAGTCAAACAGCGGTACGAGATGCAATAAAGCAAGCCCTCCGCCGCTGACCCTGTGTGTCAGCGTGAGTTTATGACCGCTGTCTGAGGGGGCAAATAAGATTGTGCTTTATTGCTCAACAAGCCTCCCCAGCAATAAAATCCTCCCCCCATCAGCCATCCGTTCTGGGAGACATTAACTCCCCATCCAGCGCGGATCGGTTCAGTCTGCAGCTAAAGGCCAGAATTAGTGAACCGAATCCAATATCACTCAATGTCACCTCTGCCCAAGGCTGAAATGACTCATAAGCTCTTCGTTTTCAGCACAGAGGGGAGCAGGGGCTGAGTTAAAGGAGCCTTTACTAGCTTACCTAAGCACATGTAAGGCACCACGATGTGGGCGTGGCCTTTGCACACCTTCTTCTCCTTTTTGCACCAGTTCTCAATGCGGACAGGCTGGTTGGCTTCCACTACGTTGGTGATTTTGAGATCAGGATACATCTGTTGGAAAAAGAAACCAGAAGCAGATATTAAACACTTATATTCATGGTTGACTGGAGCTTTAAAGGTGACCTATTATGCTTCATTGAACAGGTTAGGATAGGTCTATACAAAACATGTTAATTACACTTTCTTTTTTTTTTTTTACAAGATCATTCTTAGTTAGAGATTTTAGTTTGGTCAGTTCTGCCTATTTGGAGCTGCTTTAGCTCCAAATAAATCCAAATAAGCTGCTCCTGGCCGCGCTTACACTTGCATGTGATAGTGGCTGCAAACAGATGCACAATTACACAACGATGCATCTTTGAAAAGCAGTCGTAGAGCCTCCTGCACAACCAACAAGAATGCAGCAAGTGATTTCTGGATGGGAAGCCAACAATAAAAAAAATTTACAGCAGTAAAACAAGCTGACCAAACTTTCTGGAGCTCATCTTGGGTTGCTAGGCAACGGGCATAACTTCGCTGTGGTTGCTAGGTAACAAGCTGGGGTTACTATGTCAGTGCCTGCTGATTTGTGATGATACATCCGGAAGGTTTTTGAAACAGAATATATTAACTTATTACTAAAAAAGCCACTGGGTGTTTTTAGAAACAGTAAAGACACAAATGGAAGAACAAAAATGCCCCATTTGTGGCCCTTCTGACTATTTTTTGCAGCCCTCAACTGCAGTTCAAACATGATAAACGTTCCAGTATAGGTGATTATTGCAGATGGAGGCTTTTTATTTCTAATCAGGGTAACATGATCACCAATGTCATTTTCCTATAATAAAAAATATTAAGTACATAACCAAGATTTTATGATAAGTAAACTATCCAGAGACTTTTAGTGAAAATCCAACTTTACTGCACCTAAATCAGCTTCTATTTAATGTATTAAACTTGGCTAAATATATTGAGCATTTTGAAAGAAAAAGACTGAAATCCTGTCTTCATGAGGGAGATTTTTTTGTAATAAAATCCCCAAAATTTTTAAAGTTAGATGCCTTTCTTTTAATACAGCAAACGTGAAAAATCTGTTTAATGATTTGGATCTAATAACAGTGTCCTACAAAATCTAACAACTTTATTTGTCTAATTTTAGTTTTCTTTTTTGCATTCAAGTTTTTTCAAAAAGTTTGGACACCCCTGGCATAATTCATCCCCTTAAATAGATCCTTTTATCTGAGCTTTATACCCACAAGCTTGGCTTCTGCTCAACTGTGAAAGAGCGCACAGGTTTGCACTTTCCTTAAATGCCATGAAAATGTCATCTATAAAATGCAACTGAAGCATCTGAGGATGCTTCCTCCCTAAAAACCTCCCAGCAGGATTACTCTGCGCTGCTAACAGACACAGGCCAAGACAAGAATGAGGAAATCCGTGTTGTGGAGAAAAACCTCCTTAATTTCAGGCAAAGCCCAGGAAATGACAGGTAGAGGCTCCGGTAATTGAAATGCCACACACTACAATAACATCCGTCCCCCAGGAAGAGCTTAATGGCGTCTCTGAGGACAAATCACCATGAAATGAAAAGGAACGCATTCAGTCTTTCCAGCTAATCCAGATCCTCACCTGAACCAAAATGCCTTCAACCAACTGGAAATAGATGTAAAATGTATTTCTATTTAGTTTATTCTAGACTTTAAAGAAATTTTTAATGTAACTTTCATCTAAAAATGTGACACAACCAAAGAGAAGCTTCGTGCATTTAGCTGTTATGGGCTTCTTTTTTTCTTTTAAACACATCCAGATTTAAGTTCGACTTTGTTTTGTTTCAAAGTACCACTTACATATGAAAGTAAACTTAAAATTTGGAAATCAAGACCCAAGAGTTTTGCAGAAAAGTGGAGCGACTTAGAATAAAAACCTACATGACCAGCGGTGGGAACGCTTCCGCTAATACCGGAGACCATTTTTCGTGTACCGATTTAGCTAGCTTTGAAAACATTTAGCGCACTTAGCTTCCCCTAAATGTTTTATCTGGATAAATTCTGAAAATTCCAAAACTTACTTGGCCGTTTTATAAAATTTTAGTTGAATAAATAAAACATTTGTGTTAAAGTTTTGGTCATCGACTGTTAAGAATTATTCAAGTAGTTAAGACGGTTATATCAACGCTCTTATTTTGAAGTGGGTGAAGCCAGCAGTTCCTCTCCTCATGTTTTCTCTATTTTTCCTCAGTAACTTTACTTCAAAGACATTAGAAATAAATTAAACTTAAGTGTTTTTCAAGGGGAAATATTTGTATTGAAATTAGTGCTTTAGCATTAGCTTCTGCTAAGTACCATGTTAGCATAGCACTTTAGCATCAGTGGAACTAATGTTTATGATTAATGTTTTAGGACTAGCGCAGCTAACTTTCTAGTAAGAGGTCTGACCTAAAACTTGTAGATTTGTATTGTCAAGAGGAAAACGAGGGGCACTGATGAAGAAGAGCCCAAGGCTGCTGTTAAGGCAAGCTGGCACCTTAAGTAGAGCCTCAGGCTGTTCACCTCCAGGCTGTACGGTATTGAGACAGTCATGCAAAATGAGTCCTAACCAAGCACCGAATGCAGCATAAAACCCTCCAAAAAATGTAATTAATGGAATATTTCCAGTATACCACTCTGTGAGAAATAAATCTGTATCCCCATTTCATTTTTTTTTTTATTTAATTCACTCAATAAATATGAATAGTTCATGTAACAACAAGTATAAACTTATATCTGCCTGCTATCCACATAAAGAGAAAATTAGCTTATTCAACTCAGAAGACCATCACTGATATATTTCAAATACACAACAAAACATCATCATATTCAATGCCATAATACTTCATCATCATGATTTATTTTAAATGCTGAAAGAGATTTGGGTTGTTTTTTCTCAGTCAAAATTGTTCCATAAACAGACATCTTGAATTGTAATGCATCATCGTCATTCTAAATCTAAATTTTAAAAAAAAATCTCAGTTTAAAGTAATATTTGCTTTCTCTTTTCACAAATCTGTTTTGAATATTGTCTGTTCATTAGGTTTCGATAAGTTAAAATGTATAAATATTGGGTTTGTGTGATCTCTGTATCCACAAAAGTAAAATCAAATTTAGTTTTTGAGGAATTATTGAAATAATTAAACTTTTTAATTATATTGTAATGTATTTAGATGCACTAGTAACTTTAATGACAAAACCCAAATAAATCCTCCCTCACGTCCTAATAAAATCATATAATAATTTAAGCTAATGTCACTTCCTTTATTTAGGTGACTGATTTCAACACAAGTCTGACATGAGGGGTCGGTGTCGCTGTGACTCACCTCCTGACAGTACTGAAGCACGCCCTCTTTGGTTCCTACGCAGCTTTTGGTTCCTGACGGGTCGGGCTCCCAGCGGCCGGTCTGAATGTTGACGTGCATGTTGAGTTTTCCACAGAACATGGCAACCTGTGGCTCCACCGCACCGAGCCCTGTTCCCGCGTTGGCAGCAAGAGCCTGCAGAGAGAGGAGGAAAGTGTCATTATAAACCAAATAAAAGCTTCGAATGCTGATATTGTTAATTAATAGTTTATTCTAATAGTTTAATCAATTAACTAGTAATGTCCATTTTAGACCGGTGTTCAGTCAGATCAGCATTCGCCGTCAGATCACGCTTACGGCTATATCTATACGCTGTCATTACCATATGATTTTATTTAATCATCAACATAGAATCATGATAAATCGTCATACACCTTGTTATTAACAGCTGTATGACATCCTGACTTGGCGGTTAACTAGTCAGACCGTCATCAAGTGAAGCGAGTTTTACACGGGCGTGTGTTGTAATTGACTGCAGCTTTAGCTAGTCCCTGCTTTAAATACACTTTTAAATCACGGCAATGCATGTATAGCTATCTAGTTATCATTGAAAACAGTTTATTGAGTTATTTTCGTCATAACTTGCCGCGTATGCTGAACTGGCAACTCTTCTGAATTTCGACCTTCTTAATGCGCATGCGTATTCTCTGCGCTGTATGATCTGATAGAACACCGGCTTTTAGTGTTGTAGTTTGGCCGCCACCCAGCAGAGGGCAACGTTGGTCATCCTTAAGCGGAGCCGTTAAAGACGGAATCAAAGATGGCGGCGGGGCTATAGCATAACTAAGAGCAACTGTCCAAACAGAGTCCGGTTTGGGATGGAAAAGGCACTTTAAGCGGTTCTGTTTTGAAATATAAACACTCGACAAACTCCTTAAGTTATCACCTTTAATAGTGTTCATTCAACCGAGCCGCATGGCGAAGTGGCGTTAACTTCTCAATCAAAAATTAATGATGTCCAACGAAGGCGAGGATGTCACGACAGGAAGGCAGAGCCATAACAGAAAGAAATTGTAACATAACACATTTTGAGTGTTAATGCTCTTCGTGGAGGGAAGTTTTAACATTCCTTCAAGAGCAACCGCAGACTTTTCATTTAAAAACATCTCTCTGTTCACTGGGGATTCACTGTTTCATTTTCTTATTTAATTACATATTTTATTTTATACAACCATCAGAGATGCTTCTGTTTTGTTATATTTTATAAGTTTAATAATGTGACTAAACCACAATTTTATGTTTATTCAGGCAATTAGTACTAGCTGACACAAAATAATTTATTTTTTATTTGACATTATGAGAAATGTGTCCCTTTATATAATAAAAAGACAGTTGGTCCTTTTCATACAAGAGTAAACTGTTTTTTATGTTAGTGGATAGATAAGATCAACTTTAGATTAACTCTTTAATTGATAACTTGCATCCCTTACGCAGACAGATTTGAGTAGTTATCCGCTTTCTGTCCAAAAGCAGCAGCGTTTTGTGCCGAGAAGTCAGGCCTGATGAAGCAGATTCAGCTCATCAGTTGCAGTAGATAATAACTACATGATGGAGCAGCTCAATGCTGCAGTGCTGAGAGAGCAGAGCGGCTCAGACAGGACACAAATGGAAAGAAACAGGAACATCTTGCAAAGTTGACATTAAAGTCTACTTAGATAGTGTGTTCAAAACTCTCCAGATCTCATTTCTGCTCGGTTTCAGCTCACAGAGCTGGAAACATGGCAGCAGTTTGTACCGTTTCATAAAACAGGACATTCGTATTTGGGGCAGAGCTCTGCTAGTTCACTTCTCCTGGGACCAAAGTCTTCCCACAAAGGACGCATCCATTATCCTTAAAGGTAAACAACGAGGCTGAGGGACTCTACCATGCTAGCTAAACAAAAAATAACACATTTTATGGACAAAGTAAAGGAAAAATAAAAGGAATTTAAACACTCAAAGCTAAAAAAAATTATGCTCAATCCCTTTTTTTATTTGCAATAATTATATTTTTGTAACATTGATCATATCACTAATTAAATGACATTGGGATCAGACTTCAGTGTGAGCGGTTCGACCCCAAAGCGACCCGCAAGCGCAGAAGAACGTTGATGTCACAACAGCACAATGTTTAGCACAATCAAATAACTATGTTACCTTAACTTGTAAAAATGCTGTAAATAACTTTAAAAAATTCACTTTGCAGTTTAACAGTTTGAAATTAGGGACCTGTCTCTTTAAGAATCTCCTGCTCTTTCCGACACTCCACCTTCAGCACAACAATGCTTCTCATTATGCCGTTTACAACCATTTTGAGGAGCATTTAAATTCCCTTAGAAGACATTTTGAATAGTAAAAAATCAAACTGAAAAATATTTTATCATGATAAAAACAGATACATACACCCCGTTGCAAATTATTATGCAAGTGATATTTTCTCAGATTTTCTTAAATGGTCAATGCAAATGATGGTCAGTATAATTTTCAAGT
>CAEGAG010279700.1:0-66576 GCA_903067065.1 Brachyrhaphis terrabensis
TATATATATATATATATATATATATATCCATTTAAATAATGTGGTGGAAAAGTGAAGGGTGAGCAGATATTGGAAATATATATATGTATTTTTAAAGGTGGAGTACTGGGGTTTCAGCACAACACAGATAAGGAGGTCGCAGGTTCGATTCCCGGCCTGGTGACCTTTACCGCATGTCCTTGCACTTTCAAATCAAGGCCACTTTAACCCAAACAACAAAAAAGGGTGAATATTGTTTTCCAACTAAATGGATGAAAAGTTGAAGAAAGATTTTCGGATGAATTCAGCTAAAAAAATTAAAAAGCGCCGTTAGACCTAATGACTGAACCTGCAGAACGACGTCTGGTGGCTGACAGTGAATGGCGACAATAATAATAACAATACATTTTACTTGTAATGCCATTTTCGGACTATAATAAAGATTAAAAACGACAGAAACCACCGAGTCCGTGTCCGCGTCCAGGTGAAAGCCGGTTAGCTCGACAGGCTAACTTGAACTCTGTTATTAGGGCTATAAGCCACCTTTTAAACAGCTAGTGGTTGGTTTTAGGGGTTTAAAGCAGAGAGTGAAAATAACAAATGAGTGTTTGTTTGTTTTTTTTTATGTTAAATAACCTTAAAAAGAAAAACCACACAAACATTTCCCCTGCGTCCTCGTCCCTGTTTGTCTCTGCACTGTTTACTACCGAGTTGTACTCCCCGTTTTGTTTGGACCCGCAATTAAAAAGCAGCCAATCGGAACAGCCGGAAGGAGGTTCTCTGCGCGCGCCCCGGAGACCTGCCAATCACGCCCCGGGTAACCAATCAATGGGCACGCACGGGGTAAACACGGCGTCCTGAGGGCTGCGAGGGAGGAGGGCGGGGGGAGGAGAGGAGAGGAGGCCTGTCAGAAAGAGAGAGAGAGAGAGAGGGAGCTAGAAAGAGGAGGAGAGAGAGGCAGCGAATGAGAGGAGAGGCTCGCAGGCAGCGCCGCGCCACTGTTCCGACTGGATTGTACTTGAACGGGAGTTCGCGGTTTGGCAGGTTTATCCACATCAAAACAGAACAAAGAGACGGTGCTATAAAAGAAGAGAGGGAGAGAGTAGCGGAGAGAAGAAAAGCGACTTGAATTACAAAAGAAGTGAGGACGCTCTCCGCTTTTCCACATCCAAGGCTGGACGTAAAAACTGGAGGATTTCTGGAAGGAGGCTTTTTGTTTTTGTTTTTGTTTGTTTGTTTTTCTTTCTTTCTTTTCTGAAAGTTTGTTTGGGACGCTTCCGATTTGAATTTTAATGTCCGCGATCTCGGTACGAAACTTTCCCCCACGGACTGCATATGGTTTCAAAGGGCTTTCGGAGGAGCGGGGACATCTTTCCACGTCGTCCACGCTGAACACTCTCAGCTAGAATGTTGTAAATACACGCGGATTTGCTCCTGCCGCTCCTCTGCGTCTTTCAGCGCATCCAAAGAAGAAGAAGAAGGAGAAGAAACTGCACAGACTTTTAAAAAGACTGAATAATTCATGAGATACAATTTGCCTGCTGGAAAGAAGTGACTGTAAAAAAAAAAAAAAAAAGGGAGGGGAGTTATCCACAAATATATTCATAAGGGTTGACGGGATGGCCACCGCGGCTTCCAATCCTTATCTGCCCAGCAATAGCATCTTATCGTCCGGCTCCATCGTGCACTCTGACTCCGGGGGCGGCGGCATGCAGCCCGGCAGCGCCGCGGTCACCTCCGGGTCCGGGGGTTACAGGGGAGACCCCACGGTCAAGATGGTGCAAAGTGACTTTATGCAAGGCGCCATGGCAGCGAGCAACGGGGGGCACATGCTGAGCCATGCCCACCAGTGGGTGACGTCCCTGCCGCACGCCGCGGCGGCCGCAGCCGCAGCCGCGGTGGCCGCGGCAGAGGCCGGCTCGCCCTGGTCGTCCAGCCCGGTCGGGATGACCGGCAGCCCGCAGCAGCAGGACGTCAAGAGCTCCGCCAGAGACGATCTGCACACGGGCACCGCGCTGCACCACAGGCCGCCTCACTTAGCCCCGCACCACACGCACGCCGGGGCGTGGGGCAGCACCACGGCGGCGCACATCAACTCCATCTCCGGCGGGCAGCAGCAGCAGCAGCAGCAGCAGTCGCTCATCTACTCGCAGCCGGGGGGCTTCACTGTGAACGGCATGCTGAGCCCCGGCAGCCAGAGCCTGGTGCACCCCGGCCTGGTGCGGGGGGACACCCCGGACCTGGAGCACGGCAGCCACCACCACCACCACCACCACCAGCACCCGCACCACCAGCACCACGCCGCCGTCAACAGCCACGACCCGCACTCGGACGACGACACGCCGACGTCGGACGACCTGGAGCAGTTCGCCAAGCAGTTCAAGCAGCGGCGGATCAAGCTGGGCTTCACGCAGGCGGACGTGGGCCTGGCGCTGGGCACGCTGTACGGGAACGTCTTCTCGCAGACCACCATCTGCAGGTTCGAGGCGCTGCAGCTCAGCTTCAAGAACATGTGCAAGCTGAAGCCGCTGCTGAACAAGTGGCTGGAGGAGGCCGACTCGTCCACGGGGAGCCCCACCAGCATCGACAAGATCGCGGCGCAGGGCCGCAAGCGCAAGAAGCGCACCTCCATCGAGGTGAGCGTCAAGGGGGCCCTGGAGAGCCACTTCCTCAAGTGCCCCAAGCCGTCGGCGCAGGAGATCAGCTCGCTGGCGGACAACCTGCAGCTGGAGAAGGAGGTGGTCAGAGTGTGGTTCTGCAATAGGAGGCAGAAGGAAAAGCGGATGACGCCGCCAGGAGTGGCGCAGACGCCGGAGGATGTGTACTCTCAGGTCGGCAATGTGAGTGCAGAAACACCGCCCCCCTCCATGGACTGCAAACGAATGTTCAGTGAAACGTAGAGAGTATTTTTTTTTTTCTTTTTTTTAGATGAAATTAAACTGCTTAAACAGACAGACTATCGCCATGATAGCACAAAACCTTTTTTTTTTTTTTTTTTTTTTGATACTGTGATTGTGAGAATGAGACTGCAGAAAAAAATGTGTTAATCTATTTTTCACCAGAAAAAAAAGAAAAGAAAAAAAAACGTTTTCCCCTCTTTTTTCTCCTTCCCAAACACACAAAAACAAACGCACCTTCTTCCAGGCCCTAAATGTCTTAACCTAAAAGGTTCCTTCTGCTTTTTTCTTTCAGGGGCATTTTTTAGTAGATTACTTAAAAGATGAAGCGAGCGACCAGAGGGTGACAACCACAAGTTCATTCCACCAGGTAATTTTGGCGCATTGAGAAGAGGAACTTCTTAATCATTTTTCATCATTTTTTTTCTCTCTCCCTCCTGAAAAGTAAACACACCCCTCCCAACCTGCATTCCCCTTCTTCTTCTTCTTCTTCTTCTTCTTCTTCTTCTTTATCACGTTTATTCCAAAACAAAACAAAAAAAAGAGAGAGAGAGAGAAACATTTTGTATATTTGAAAAGAAGACCGGGACTGAATCATTCTCCAGAGAGATCCACGACGCTTCCAGCTTCCTAATTTTTTTTTTTTTTCTGGATTTTTTTTTTTTTCTGCCAATTTTTCTACCCTATATTTCCCCTGCACTCCATCACTTCTTCGTCACCTTTTAAAGAGCAAAGCAAAAGCAGGAACTGTGTGTGATCTCAAAGATCACCTCCCTTCCTTCCTATTGTTATTTAACGGAGACACTGAGTGGATTTTTCTCTCCCATCGAGGAGAAAACGGGACGTTTTGAGCTGCACTTATTTCAGATTTAACGACAACAACAACTAAAAAAAGCAAAACAAAACAAATTCTGTTGCCAAGTGTGACTGAGTGTGGATTATTGCTGCCCTTTGTAAGCAGGATTCTTTGGTAGGTTTTAATAAACGACAAAATATTAAAAAAACAAACAAACACACACACAATGTAAAGCTGGCAATATAGATCATCAGATCAGATTTTTTATTTTTGTTTTAATATTTTATCCCAAACGGTAATTTATTCCTCTGTTTTTTATGCTTTATTTCTGGATCATATTTTCCTCTAAAAGGAGCACAAACAAATCACCACGAGCAGACCGTTTGTTCTATCTAGGTAATAAGGGTATATTTTGATGTGAATTTCTTCTTCTTCTCCTTTTTTTTTTTTTTCTTTGCTCTTATTTTTATTTGGACTGTATATTTAATTTGCAGTAGTGGTTCCGTACGAGCTGACTGAGACAATAAATTTGTTAGAATGAAATACAACAATCCTGTGCTGCTTTATTATTATTATTATTATTATTATTAGTATAATTATTATTATTGTGGTGGTAAATTTGAGGTGTTTCAGTTTGTTATGGACAATATTTGAAAAATCTGTTCAGAGCGCAAAAAACAAAAATCCCGTTTTGACGCTACGAACGAGCCAGATTAACGCGCGTGCTCGTGAGTGTAGCTTTTTTTTTTGTTTGTTTTTTTTTTTTTATGTAAACGTCGCGCGACTCGGTGCGTAAACGTCCTGCTGTTTGGAGGCTCGTTGGGTCAGGATCAGAAGCCGCAGAGGTCAGAGCGCGTGCTGATTGGTTCTACGCCCCCCCCCCTCTCCCCTGACTCCCCCTAGATTAATTTTTTTATTTTATCTCTTTTTGCATCTTGGGGTCGCCTATTCAGCGAAACTCCCCCAAACGTGTCCTCTCGCTGCAGGATTTGAATTTCGCGGATGCCCCCCCCCCAACCCCCCCTCCCTCTGTGCCCCCCTCCTCCTCGATAGTCGCTTAGCAACTGAATTCAACGCTAAAGAAGGAGCTAGCATCATTTTTTTTTCTTTGTCTGTGTTGGAGAAAGTGGTGCTGGGGAAGTTTAGTTCGGTCATGTTTACTTCTGGTGTGTTTCGGTGTAAAAGAGGAGCAGCTTAGTACGTCCCGGTGTGTGTGTGTGTGTGTGCGTGTGTGTGTTTGTGAGGGGAGGGGGGGCAATGGGTCTGGCTTCAGGTGTAAACATACGGCAGGTGCGCAGTGGCCTATCCCGTCATTTACTGCCAGTGCTTCACTCTGATACCTGCTCTCCTGTATGCGGGGCAGCGAGCACGCATGTGCTGGAAGGTCCCCGACAAATGCGCGAGGATGTTTCAGCGACGCTTCCAAACCTCCTGATGGGTTTGATTTCATGCAGCTTTCAGCTCGTTTTCACGGATGAACCGACTAGAACCGAGACGTTTGTTTACAAAAAAAAAAAAAGTCACATATATAAAAATTCACACATATATATATATCTATAAAATGAGAATTGATTCAGATTTAGCTTTTATTCACGTTTTGTTTCGAAAATGTCACAACTTTACAATCAGGCGCTGCTTTATGTCCAAATTACATCTTCTGTATTTCATGTTTTCTTAAAAACAATTCGCATTTCTAGCATAATCAGGATTTTTATTATTATTATTTTATTGTGCTGGCTCGTTAAAAACAAAAGTCACAATAAATGTATTTTTATAAGGCCGCACGCGCCCCAGCTCAGCGCTCCATGTTTACACGCCTTTACTCATATTTATGTAGTTTGAGTAAAAGTGGCTGTTTCAGTCTAAAAGATAAAAAAAAAAAAGGAAAAAAGAAAAACAAACAAAAACATGTCGATATGCGTCATGTTTGCTCCACGTGTCACGAGGATTGAATATTTATCAGTCCGCAGGGAGCCGCGCGAGCAAACGGATTCAGGATGGTGATGCTACAGCCACAAGAAAGAAAGAAAAAAGAAAAATGCATTATAATGAAAAGTGAAGGGATGAATAGAAAGAAATCCGCAGCGTCGTCTTTTTCTATTCTTATTTACCTGTGCAGCTTTATTTTTACTTACATTTAAAAATGTGTAATAACACCCAGCTTTCACTGTGTACATTTAATTATTAGATTTAATATATTTAAAATATTTAATTTGACTAAATGTGTATTTTTTTTATTAAATAAATGTAAATGTTTATTTGCATTTTGCCCATTATTTATGCCATGAAAGACTATGATTGTCGTTGTTGATAACTTTACATTTTACGTCAGGCTAATTCTGGGTCAGCCCAAGAGCAGCGGATCTTATCAGGCCTCGCGCAGCTCGTCAGCTCTCTATTGTGACAGGAAGAGGAAGATGAAAGAGCGACAGGGGGGGGGGAAAAGGGCAAAAATATGACGCGACTCTGGGGGTTTCCTCCATAAATCGTGAAGGTCATGGTTTTGTGAGCAGCGCAGGTAAAAAAAAAAAAAAAGGAGGAGGAGGAGGAGGGAGTGTGAATTGAGACAGGCGTGTTGGACGCGACGAAAACCTGCCTTTTACTGCCTTTATTTATTAGACGCGGTTTTATTTTATGAGTCGGAGGGATTTTATTGGTTTTGATTAACAAGTCGAGATTATCTGTTGGGGGTGGAAAGTGCGGCTCCTTAACAAAAAGTGGCTCAAATTTGTAAGTGGCAGATTCAAATGTATGTAAATATATCTGCGAAATACTTTAAAATTACCCCAGTAATGTCTTTAATGAAACTATTGTCTTTTTTTTTCTAGGTAATTTTATAAACTACTGAAAATATTCTTAAAAAAATATTCCTCAAATGCGCACATTCGTCGCCCAAGTTTTCGCTTGGTGAGATTTGACGTTATTGTAAATTAAAGAATTTAATTTCAAGTGAATTTTTTTTGCAATACAACTAAGAAAATAATAATAAAAAAAAAGTTAAGCAGCAACGTTTTTTGGCACAGAGAGCGACTGCCTGGTACTTTAAGAGAGAATTAGTATTCTTATTGTTTTTAAACACAGGCAGGATCAATTGTTAAATGATTTGCAGATTGATTTATGTGGGCAATCTGCTCAAACTTTCCGGTATAATTCCGTCCCTCATGAGCTTCAGTCGCACTAAAACGTTTTCCAGAATGAAACACATTTTTTTTCCCTCATAAAATAAATTCACACAACCAGAATTCGTTTTTAAAGGGCTAAATAAAATTTTGGAGTTTTGTCTAAAAAAATAAATCAAAGCAAATATATATATATATTTTAACAATTTATGGAAAGATAAATATTCCACTATAAACCAATTCTTATAATCCAAACAGTATCCTAAATAATAACAATGATAATAATAAAAAATCCTCTCTGTTTTGGGAAAATTCAGTTTTTTCTTGCTGCTGCTTTCTTGGCCTTACAGCGCCACTCGGTGGACAGTTGCAGTCACAATTCTTCCTGCTTCAGTCCTAAAAGCTGCCTGACAAACCAAGAAGAGTTTGTGGAAGTTATTTTTATTTTTTATTCTTTTCATCACTTAAAGACAAAGCAGGTGAGTTAACACGTTTTATTTCTGCTGGTAATTCATAATTATGGGGTTCAGATTGTTTAACAGAACATAAAAAAAAAAAAACTGTAAAATTTAACTTTTTTTTTCTGCTTAACCTAAACTGTAACTGTAAAAATATTTGGTGCCTTTAATAGTAAAAACTCTGTATTTGTAACAGTTTTATTTCAGATTTATTATCATTCTTTGACTTGTTCAGGCGCTGAAACGCTGATTTATTTCTAACGTCTGCATCATCACATAATCATTTTTGACTGTATTTCTATATTTTATTCCACAGTAAGACTTTAAATTACTGCTTTTTTTTTTTTACAGTAAAACTATTTTACTGATTAATATTTATTTCACTGTAAAACAGGAGCTTCTGGACACCATCACTTTTATAACAATGACTGTGTTTACAGTGTCTCTTAAACTCCTGTCAGAAGGTCTGACACTGAGTTTCTGCTGAATCAAATTAGCTTCTGTTTCATCAGGGTCTGAACACACAAACGTGTGAATACGTTTGTCACCCTAGAAGTTTAATGTGGATTTCACGTGACGACGTGAAAGGGGGAACACAAAGATCTGAGTTTAGTAAAGTGAAACGGTGCAGGATTCCTTCGACTTTCCTCTTCGTTTCCGCGACTAGAACCTAGTCTAGTCGCAATATTCACATTTTCCATTTGTGAAAGATCAGTGTTCAAGTCTCGCCACAGATTCTCATGTGGATGTAGGTCTGGGTTTTGACTTGGCCATCTTGACACGGGATTCTAAACCTGTGTCAAGATGGCCAATCACAGTTTTTCATGTGATTGGCTCAACACATCTTCCCAGGTTCCTCGTTCAAGCTGGGGCGGAGAAAAAAAAGACAATGTTTGCGTGATGCTGCCACCACCATGCTTACCTATAATGGTGTGATTTTTGGTTCACTTTTTTTCAACAGAAAGGTCTAAATTGGACTAACTTAATGAGCAGAGAGTTGGGTGGACAAAACATTTAGACAAGCAAGCGATGGAAGTTGGTGCTGCTTGGTGTCGATCGGTCACATGATGTGACAAAAGAGGCAAAAGTTGAAGTTTCAAACATAAAATTCAAGTTAAAAAATACTTTATTGATCCCAAAGGGAAATGGAAAGTTGCTATTCAGATTCTTGATTTATTGAAGACGGCAATGGCTGTTGGCAGGAAAGGTCTCTTGTAGCAGTCTGTATTACAGCGAATCTGAATGAAGCCTCTGACTGAAGACGCTCTGTTTTCTCAAGACGGTCTCACAACGAGGATGGTCAGGTTTTTTATTTTGAATAAAAAATGTGCAGACTGCGGAAGGATCTATGGATCGGGGAAGTTGACCTCCGGGTCGGAACCAACGTTCCCACAGACCCAGAATGCTCCGAGGGATGAGTCACTGAGCCTGGAGAGGAGCAGAAAGTTCTGAGCAGAACCCGCTCTGTGAATATTTGATCTGCTTTCCGCAGACGGATCAATGGGGACGGGGGGGAGTGTGGGGGTCCGACGGTGACATCTTCTCCTCGGCCGGACGCCAGCCGTCCCAGCAGGCAGCAGTTGCCAAGGTGACAGCATGTCAGCTGGGCCCGCAGCGCCAGCGGGGGGAAGGAGGGCGTTGCGATGCATCACCGGCTCTGATGGGTTTGTCAATAGCGCTTAGATCCGAGGGGGCCGAGGCCCACCGTGACACACACCGAGAAACACACACTCACTGCCGCAATCTGCATCTGATCCACTGTATTGACCTGCGTTTGCTTCCTGCAGCACGGCGGCTACACGCTACAAGCTAACCCTCAACCTTACACACTGCATCACAACACACACACACACACACACACATTTACTCTTCATAACTGAAGCCCTTTCTAGACACAAATGTGAAACATTACAGCTCCTGACAATAAAACACAGCACATTAAATCTCCCTTTAGTTTTCCATCTGTTTTTGGTTGAAGATGAAAAAATTGGTTTCTGCCAGAAAGAAGTGATGAAAACACTTGAGATAAAAAAAAAAAGACGACATGTCAGTCCAGCTGCGGCTGCTCATGAAGATGATGGAAACGTTTGACTGCGTCTGAAGAAACTAAAGCCACTCTGAGATGAATCTGGAGAGAATAATCTTCATATTCATGTGACGGCCATTTCAGTTTTAAGGGCCCACTGAGGAGCTTCCCTCTCTGGTTTGGTGGAAGATGTTTTGTTCACTTTTTAACCCACAGCGTAATTCAAAAGAACCTCGTGAAACA
The DNA here is from genome assembly GCA_903067065.1 of Brachyrhaphis terrabensis. Lineage (NCBI taxonomy): Eukaryota > Metazoa > Chordata > Actinopteri > Cyprinodontiformes > Poeciliidae > Brachyrhaphis > Brachyrhaphis terrabensis. The sequence goes on from CAEGAG010279700.1 coordinate 9,519, forward strand.
TCTGTAGATGTAGTCTCAGATTGTGTAGTTTTGGGTCCCATGTGACATAATGGGATCCTTAATGGGATTCCAATAGGCTTTAGGTCTAAGTAACATTTAATCACTTTATAACTTCTGGATGATTCTATCGGGAACTATTTCCTACTTGTTTGGCCCCATGCGTACACAATGGATGTAAATTGACGTAGATGTGGGCCCCATATACATTGTCCCAGGCTGGACGGGTCCTAACTGGGCCAAGGCTCAGTTGAATTGATAGAGCCGATTCTAATCCAACTGGTCCCCCAAATGTCTCAAACTGGTGACGTTTAAACATGGAGAGATGAACGGACTGTCGTTTTACAAGTCAGAAAACGAAGGGCAGTTGCTAATTGTTGTGACGCTATTTTCTGTTAGCGACACAAGCTGATACTGCATACTTCTCAACATCAAGTGTGTTCACCACTTAATCTCGGTTCAATGGAACGCATACCAAATAATAACAATAATAATAATAAATAGTTCATACTGGCATCATTCTTTACTGTTTCTAGATGTGGCCTTCATTAGGGATAATTCCTGAGGCTGCTAGCCGACCTCTGACCTTCCCAGTCTGGATTCTGATTTAAGAAGAGTTTCGGTTTGTCTTTATTATTGGAAATATAGAAAAATCGAGGGCCTTGAAAATGGGCCTTTTAAGGGCCAGGATGTGAAATGTCTGGAATAGGACCCTCCAAAATGACTCGACAATGATCCAGTGTTGATCTCGCCCGGGTTTCAGTTAAACAGGTAAAATATTATTAGCAGCGAGTCTGACAATGATCAAAGATAGTTGAGATTCTTTCACCTTCACTTCTATTCAACCGGAATAGAATCGGCTCATCATTCTGGGTAAAAATACAGTAAAAATCCACTTTTAACAAATATTTTTAGCTTTGCAGTAACTGCTCTGTAAAAAATACAAAGCAAAAAGTAACTAACGTGACTATAAATCCACATTGATGTGTTTAAAGAGGACAGCCAGGTTGTTTTTGTAGCTCTGAGTTGTTCAGGAATAAAAAGCGGCGAGTTCAGCAAACAAGGAAAGAAGACGGAGAAAGCACGGCCGGGCCATCTCACTCCGTGTCTCATTAACCCAGAAGCAGCGGCCCGGCGTGGGCCCAGTTGGGCTCACAGGAGCTGGCGGGGTAACCATTGCTAGGCTGCGGGTTTAATACGTGACTGATGAACGGCTGCAGGGCTGCTGGGTTACACATTGGTTAAAGGAAAAGTCCTGAGTTTGTTTTGGATCAGGTCGGCGGCTGATCTTATCATGAGTTCTGGTGGGTCCGACCGGAGGGATTCACGGCTCTCCAGGCTAGCCTCAACCAGAGTTGGGAAGTAACTTGATTACATTTACTTGAGTGACTTTTTCGCTGTACTTTTTACTTTTTACTTGAGTAATTTTATTATGAAGTATTGCTTTTACTGTAGTCAAATTTCTTTATTCTCTTCCCACTGAATTCAAAACAAACATGTTTTAACCAAAAGTTCACCAGACACACCTGCAGTTTTTGTTCAAGTGTTATAAGATTATTGTATTGAAAGAAACTGATTTTGAAAACTTTTCTTTTGCCTGATTTTGTTATATTTTGTTACTTATATTAATTATTGACATTTTAGTCCTTAAAATACCAAAACTTCCACCTAACTTTATATTTTAGTCTGTCTGAAGATGTAATTTTTATATGTTAAATGATTGATAATTTGATCAGTTTCTCGGTACGTGAGTAGACTTTTTACCAAATACTTTTTTACTCTTATTTGAGTAATTTCTTCAACGTGACCTTTAATACGGACGTGGAACTAGAAAGCAAGATAGGAAGGTAGAAAGGAGGTCACTCCTTTAGTTTTCATCCAGCCTGAGTGAGAACCTTATTGTGCTTCCTGCACCACACAGTCCCGCTGAATGACCTCTGACATCCCCGCAGCATGACACCGCCACCGTCACGTTCCTCGGCATTTCGGGGTTGTCACGGCGAACCTGGAAGGGACTTCCTGTTTGTGATGCTTGCGACTGGAGCGGAAAGCGGCATCATCGGCTGAACTCGGAGGCAGGCTCTCGCTCTCTGACACGGCTCCAGCCGCTTCCCACTTTAAGAGCTTTGCTTGGCGAAATAAAAGTAATTAATTGGTGTTATACACGAAGGACATAATTATCATTTCCAGCAACTGGCACATATTTAATTACCAGTAATTGTTCCCTGAGCTTTGCTGGGAGACAGTTCTGATATATTATCCCCTAATCCTGCACTTGATCCTCAGTCAGTTAAGGAGATATATGTGTGTGTGCATGTGTGTGTGTGTCAAAGAACAGCCGTGTAAACAGCACACATCGCTCTGCTGGCCCTCCTCGGGGTGCAGAGCCCCCCCACCGCCAACCCCCACCCCTTCCTGAGGTGTTAATGCCTGCCAGATTTGGAGGAAAGTAATTTGAGATCATTTCGCAACAAAAAAAAAAAAGGGCCGCAGATACTGATTAACGCGGCCGCTAGTCTCAGTCCCACTTTAAAAAAAAAAAGGAGCTAAATTTACTCCCTAGTGCTTTAACAGAGGGTGGGAGATGGGGGAGGGGGGGGCGCTTGAACATGAGAACAGGGTTTAATAAGTAAACAGGAGAAGCAGAGAACAGTGCTTGTGATCAGGGCTTATTTGGCCAGCCTAACCCCGGTACGCGCTACTAGCTGATTAGCCCTGCCGATTGTAGCTTGTAATTGCAGTGGCCTGACCCCCTCTAGGCAAATATTAGATTTTAGTGGTTTAACCTTTCCAGTCCTCAGAGCAGACTAAATTGCCCGGCCAGATGTTAAAGAGCCCAGCGGTAGTCCCGCAGCCCTTCTTGATCAGCAGATTGGAGCTTTTTCTTTTTCTAATATTGTCTCCGTTTCCTCTGGCCTTTTTCAAGCTGATTTCTCGCAGCGGTTTCCCGTCCACCGATCCTTATCCCCTCCTTCTGATGATACGGCTTATTTCAGATCGGCCCAGTCACGCTCATTATGAGGGGGAACGTGGGGGGGGGGACACATGATCAATGAGGAGATCAATGGCAGATATTAACATGGCAATCAGCCGTTCGCTTCAATCGCTCCAGCAATTTGTCAGCTGGTGAAGAGCCTCGCGTCCACCGGAGGAAACCCTTCAGCCTCGTTGTATGCACAGTCAAGTAGTTGAGTAATCTAGGCATAAATAAGTTCTATTGAAGTTTTTAGACGTTTTCTTTCTCTTCATAAACAACCGGATGAAAGTTAGAAACAGATCACAACAGAAGACAGGAGACTCAACACTGGAGAAGTCCTGTTGCGCCAACTTCTATGGTCTTTTACCCTAATCTTTTGTTTTCATCCGTAACCCAAAGGTGGCATTGCTTCTCCTCTGCAGATTAGTTTACAGGAAGTGACATCATTCATGGATTAGGAAGGGGTTTACTACTGCGCGGGTCTGCACCCATACATCAACGTCATACTTCGATGTACACTTCAGCAGTACATCGAAAAGATGTAGAGAAGAAAAATTTCACCTTCCACCAGAAGCACTGGTGTCAGTTTCTAGGTAACCGTAGCTTCAGCTTCAGTGGAACCTTGAAGGTCTTTGTGGAAGTTTATGCCAGTGAAGACACAGAGGATACCAGCCCGGGTACCTGAATTCAAAACCACCAGATCAGGCACTGGGCTGAAAGCCTGACTTGAGCCTGTTCAATCTGCTGTTTCCCAGGAGGCTGATGTTGGTTTTAGAGACATTACAAAGTGTTATAAATAGTGGCGAGGTATTCACAGTGTTCTGCTGGGTCCGGATACTATCATCACTAACTCGCTTCACTATATTGTTTCTTTTTAAGAACCTCCTACTGTTTGGGAATACATTTTTAAGTGGTCAGCTAACAACTAGCCAGTTGAGTCAGGAAGTAGATTATGATCTCTTTGCACGGTGAAATGCTTACGATTGTTTTTAGCCTCCTTGCAATCTAAAATGAAGAAATGTCAAGAAATCCTACTGGAACAGTGGAACTGGTTATATAATTATATCCACCAGAACTGATGTTTGAGCTTAGGAATGCTGGATTGCGTTTTGAGTATGTAGTCCAGGGTGTGAACACTGAAGCCACCATGTTCTCTCTGTTTTTTAAAGTTTTCCCTCTTTGCCACACCGGCATCCTTATGAAACTCTCTGTGACGGATCAAATTTCTCCCTAAAGCCTTCAGATCCAGCATAGAAAAAGAAATATTTAAAACATCCCTCCACCGCAGAGAGCCACCCCACTGGGCCCGGTTCGGGTTCGGCCTCCTCAAACCAGTAGGTGTCCGTGCCGTTAAAATCCGAGGCCGCCTCAGACACCGGCGGACGAGCGAGGAAAAACTACAAGCGAGTCGAATTCTGCGGCTTTCTGCGAAGCCCTTTAATTTACGATCTTATTTGTGGGGCCGACCTCAGGCCATGATTACAGCAGTCTTCCATTCCAGTTCCCATGGGTGGTTCGTGCTTCACACATAGAGAGCTTTATGGGAAACGCGCTGTGACAAAACAGGCCAAGGAGGTGAAGACTTTCGGAAGTTCGCGCCAGGTCATTTCCAGAGACCTGGCCTTCCTCCCCCCTCATGGAGTCTGGACAGTCTTCCTTCGCGACGCGCCGGGCTCACCCTCTAATAGTAATAGTTTCCTTCCTTTCAGCCTCTCACCTGAAAAAAAAAAAAAGAGTCACGCAAAGTAAAAAAAGAGAATAGTCATCTTTTCATCCCAGAGGTGGACTGAAAAGCCTCCAGTCTGAGCAGAAACTCAATCCTGCCTCCGTCTGAGGGGACAGAAAGGAAGACGGGAGGAGTGGGGGGGACAGCCAAAGTGGTTCCATGTGAGACGTATTGGGAGACGTCTGGGAAAGACAGGAATCAACACCAACATCTGACTTTCTTATGCCAGTCTCTACAGTCCAGCGCTTTGCTTTGGATGGCCATGAAACTGGACAAAAAGGCCTTTTCTTTTCCTGACCCACTTTTGTGTTTTATGCTATCTGACAAAGAGTCAAAAAGCAAGAAGACTACAGTAAATGTGGAGGTTTCAGTCATCCGTCATATGAAAAACAATGATCTGAACTCGTGGCCAACACTCGCCTGTCCGTTTTTCTTCTTTGTCTTTATTCGCCTCGTTGCGACTGTAACAAGGCCTCTCAAATATTAGAGATTCTCAATAAACTTTTGGTGCCTGTGGCTCCGTGAGAAGTCCTTAGAGGAGAAGGAAGCTAATACCTGCAGACATCTCTGGTCACCGCCCAATCTGTTGCACGCTCCGCTCATTTCACGCCATGCCAGGAGCGCTTTGTAATTATCCTGATATTGATGAAGGCTGATTCCAGCAGGTAATCGCTGGCAGCTCAGCTGTTTTTACGCTCCTCAGCAAAACGTCTCTATTCATTACCAGTGGCAAATTAATTTCCACTCAATGGCCATACTTGTTGGTAATCAACGTGTGTGTGTGAGTGAGTGTGAACAAAAAGGGGATGAAGTTATTCTTGACAGAAAGCGAAGCGTGGCGTTTAAGTTGCTTTGCCTCACGCTGAGCAGATGTTGATTTGAAACAACAGACTGCTGCTGCAGGTTGGAGGATCGGAGAGGCCGCAGCGACCCCCGCTATTTTCAGGGTTCAGGGGTCACAGCTAAACCCCGTGAGTACTCGAGATCCTCATTAAAGAAGGACTTTGTTCGTTTCATCATCAAATTTATTAGTGTAGAACAATAGCAAGCCAGGTCGACGTGATTTCACACCATAAAAACATAAAGAGTGGTGCTTTTCTTCAGGTGGAGAAAAATAGATGAACTATCTAATAACAAACTGTCACGACATGGTGACACCTTTAACAAATATGTAAGAAAAGAAATCATATTTCTTAATAAACACAATGGAAACCGGCTAGTCCTACCTCAGAAGCTATCGTCTTCCCGGCTCATTCAGCCAATCAGCTACAAGGAAAAACAAATGGTGCTTCTGGATTGGCTCCTTTACAAACACCAGCCTATGGCGTGTCAAGTAGCATTAGCATGTCAGCTGCACAAGCTTTCTTTGGAATACTAGAAAAGAGCTACAAAAAATTAGCAAATAATTTAACATTTTTCCACAGAAAAAAAAAAAATTACAAATAACAACACTTTATTAACTATTAAATAGTGGTGGTGGCATCATGCTGTGGGGGCGATGTGCCCACATGTTGAGGTGGGAGGAGGGGGGTGATGTATGGAATAGAAAAGAGGGAAGAAAGCTAAAATCCTAGCACCACCACTGTTTGTTGATAATGAATTTTATTTTTCTAGAAAATGAATCAAACTAGGGTGAAAAGCAGTGACTTTTGACTTCTACTTGTATATCTCTATACCTCCCAGAGGTAGAAAACCTCTGAACTATCCTGCACACCACGTGCTGATCAGTGAGCACCAAAGGATCAACGCGTTCATCATAGAAAGGATGAAGTTAAGCAGGTTAAATGTCTGATTTATGGTTCAAATGACCACTTTAAGTTAAATCCAGTTTTGTTGCGTTGCAGGGTATTGTAGCTCTCCCCCAGCACGGCTATGAGTGTAAATAAATATGTTTAAAAGACTAAATGAGCTTGAGGAAAGTGGCCCTTTGAGTCCCCATGTTTGTGAAGCAGCCATAATGGATTCTTTAGAGCCGTGAACGGTTTATAGGCATGACAGCCATGTTTCGGCACGATGGGCTTATCCCTACGCATGGCGCTAAGGATATTAGGGAATCAGCGTAAAGCAGCATGGAAATGATGACTGGAGCAAAGCCTTGACTCGCTGGTATTAGGAGCTTTCAATTCTCCAGCACTCGGGGAGGAGAGACGGAGGGGAAGGGAGCAGACCTGGCAAAGCCCCATGCCGTGATATCCTCCATTATTTCTCGCTCCATCGCCGTTTCAGACGTACAAATAAGAGGATGCCTCTCAATCTGGGGATCAGGCATATTGAGGGGAGGTCAATGTCACCTATTGTTGTGTTTCTCTAGTCCTGGAATCTCTGCTGTCCATATGGAAATCTGCTGAGACGGCTGGATGGGAGCCATCGCTGTAACGCTTCATGCGACGCTTCAGTCACTCAAGAATGAAAATACACACACAGGGTTCATACCCTTTTACCGCTTCCTGTTAACAGTGCGCTGTTGACATATTTACAAAGTCAAACAGATAAATGCTGCGGCTGCCGGGTTTACCTGTGTCCAGAAAACATCTCCACCCAATTCACCCACGGAGCCTCTCCTGTCAGGGAAGGGCCACAACAGAAGAATGATTAATGTTCCACCTCTCACCCCCCACTGTGAATTAGAGACCACGGGTCGAAACTATTTTTCTTGGTGACCAGGCTCGCGCTCGTGGCGAAAAAACGGGGCAAACACAGTTTATCATCGGCCCGACGACAGCCCTCCTCGGGGCAAATTAACCACGCGGCCGTATCGACTGGCACGGGCCGGGAGTCGGTGCCCCTTCACTTTGATTAATCTCCCTGTGTTCCCGTTCCAACTCTATCAAAGTAATCTAAGTGAAGACACACAACATTGATCTGTAAGCACAGCATACTACTATACTCAAAACATACACACACACACAACTTGGAAGAGGAGCCATCCCCTAAGAAAACTGCTGCTCCTTCTGCTGAGAAAAACTGGTGTCCAAATCTCAGGAGCAAGACAGAGGCTACGTGAAGGATAGAAAAGCTATAACATTTTGGTTTTGTGAAATAAGTTTCTACTTGGATGTCTGGCCAGGCAGCAGATGGACTGATCATAATTGACAGAATTAGAGAAAAATTCTCACGAGGTAGTCTATGACACTTAACATGCTAGTTATTCAACATGACAGCTTCTGCAGCTAACAGCTAATCTAGCTAACAACTGGTTAAGCTGTAATTTAGTTTAGCTAATTGCCTATCAAGCTGACAAATTAAAGGTAAAGGCCAGTCAAGACAATAGCTACGTAGACCAGCAGCATATAAAGTGAACAGTCTGCTAAGCATCAACTTTTAAAAGTTAAAAGCCATTAGCTTTTATCCTAATAGGCATGACAGCCATGTTTCAGCATGATGGGCTTATCCGCACGCATGGTGCTAGGGATAAGCATGACCAAGGATGGATAATCATCCTTGGCGTCACCAAAGATGGCAGCTTTTAGGATAAAAGCTGTTAGTGCCATTGGCTTTTAGGATAAAAGCTAACAGTAGCCAGTAGCCTTAAGAACAGCTTAAGCTAACTGCTACCTAAATTAACTGTTATTTCTAACCCACCTGTTAGCATCTACTTAAACTAATTACTTAATGTGTAGTCTGTCACTGAAGCTATTAGCTAGTTAGTCTAACAGCTAATCAAGTTATAAGCTGCATCCTAAGTGCATAAAAGAGCGTAATTGTAAGTCCTTCCCCCTAGTAACTGTTAGACTCTACATCCCTTCATTCACTTGCAGCGTTCATTCCTCCTGGAGGCGGATGTATGTAGCTACAGTCGACGATTCCTTGCAATGTGCGGTCGTGTTCTGCTGAACTCTCTTTATTGATAATGGCCTTTGATTGTGTAACTTTAAGCAAAGCAAGGGAACAACAACAACTTGATGGAACAAGTTGACACTAATTTCAGCCCGTAAAGTTCGGCTGATGTGGCAGTTTGTTTCCCTCTAAGGAATCTGCACAGAATGTGTTAATCCATCTCTTCATGGATGGAGCTGCATATGCAAAACAAATTATTTTTAGCTGTGCCAATGTGTCTGGCAGACCCTGCCTGAGTCTTTTCTTTGTGTCATTTCTGATCAGTCATACTGATCGCTTCCTTTTAAATCGTTCTGCGATGACACAATCCATTCCCTTTTGTTTTTTTGGGGGGTTTTTTGGAGTCCGTGGCTTTACTTTGAAGACAGATGGTTTTCAAAAGTGGACAGTAATGTTTTTAGCGTCCATATGCTCCAGTCACGGTTTTCTTTTCCTTCAACTTTCTCCCACTAAAGTTGTGCATTTAACAGGTGGTTGCAAACAAGGTTACATTAATTTGATGGGGGGTTTTATTATTATTTACAGCATTAATGAGGAACACAAATAAGGCTTTTAGAGTTCTTTGTTTCTTGCCATTCAGCTGAGCCATGTGGTCCGCATGTTTTTCATTCTGAGATGTGATGTGGAGTGTTTGCCGTTCAGATTTAAGAAGTGGCAGCTGTCTTTGGGAACAACTGCACTTACTTTGACTCAACAAATCCCATTTTTATTTGTCTTGTTTTTGTCACTGCAGGCCCTGGCCCTCAGTCATGTGGTTTGGATTGTGAAGTTCATTTTTTTGCGTGTGTGTGCATGAAAGTTACCCGTACTTTACTTTAAAGATGCAGAAACCAACAAAGTAGTTGCATGTGTTGGGCTGCTCACATAAGAAACAGCTCCGACTTAAACAAATTGGTGTCCCTGTTTTGCAGATCCGAGCCATCTCAGCCAGATTCAGCTCTGGACTAAACCCAGAACCAAGCCCGTTGCAAAAGTTTTTCTGGTGAAGTCATTATGTTGTAGAGTTGGAAGAATGCTTGGGCTCGCTGTGATGTTGAAAATAAAATCCACGACCATCACCATGAGGGACCTAAAGGGTTCAAATCAAAACTGAGTGGTATTCATTAAGAATTAGAATTAAACTGTCTTGTTCTTATTAGGAGACTTGCATGCATGATGCTGCCACCACTTGGTTCTGCTGTTCTTACTGTGTTCATCTGGTAAAATGCCGTGTTACTTTTCTGGTATTGTGGCCCAAGTGTTACAATTTACTAGAACAGTTAAACTTTACTCCAGGTTCATTGGATTTTCTGATTACTGGCTGTTTTAAACTATACTGAACGCTGCAAACGGAAGGTGCTTCATCCAAATATTAGCTTATGGTGTAGTCGATACATTCAGCTAGGAATTTATTAATTTAACATCCACTCCCCATATGTATTTGATTGTTCTCCAGTTATGTCGCATCAAATGGCATAAAGGTTGTGAAACAATTGATTATGATTTAAACAGTTTTTGGTATCAAGATGTCCTGTTTGACCTTATGTGTCATAACAAGTAATGTTACTTTAAATTAGAAAATTCATCAGTGTCATAAATCCTCTTTTTTTCAATGGAAATTTTTTTTTGTAAATATTTAAAATATATTTGTATGTATGGTTTTATTTGTGGACTGTATTTATTATTTTATTTACTTGTCCAAGAGTTTTTTGTTTTTAAATGTAATTTTATTTTTATTTTAGAATAAAACCGAAAAAAATGAGTAATTTAGTACAATGATGTTTAGTTTTATTTAAAATAAAATAAAGTCATACGAAATAAGTTAACACAACAATATTCAGTTGTACTTAAATTTCAAGAAAATCATATGCAGCGGTGACGTACACCAACTTCCGCCGTTGACGCGTTTGTCGTCACCAAAGATGGCGGCGAACTGTGCTCGTGTTGTCGGTTCTTTATGCAGGAAAAGTGTCAATTTCGCCTCGTCTACAAGACCAGTGACGCTGCAGTTCTGCCGACAGGTAAACAAGCACCAACAGTCCGCTAATTAGTTCTCTTTGCATTAAAAGTCACGTATTTAAATGATAAAAACATGGACGTCCTTGTGTTAGCATGCTGTTGTCTTCCGAGACTAGCTTAACGAATCGTTGAAATTCCAAACATGTTGACGTCACAGGTTATCTAAGCAAAGCGTGGCGACGAGCTGAGGTTGGTTTGACTTCTGAACCTGTCGGGTCCGGTTCGGCTGCGGCAACAGATGTTTAGCCATGCCAGGCTAATGCTAATGAATGATAGTAGCGCTGCTGTTTCCCCGCAGATATGCGGGACTCCTGCCCTCCGCAGGAAGAACCTGGGGGCCGCAGGGCCGGAGAAGTTCACCGCAGAGTTCATCCAGAAGCAGGTGGAGGAGTTTGAGATCGGGAAGCGGCACCTGGCCAACATGATGGGAGAGGATCCCGAGAACTTCACTCAGAAGGACATAGACGTGAGTTTGGTCACTATGGAAACAGCCACACCTTTGGAGTTAAGAAGCACATGAACATCTGTATGGCTGTGTGAAGCAGGCCAATAGATATCACTGGAAATGAGTGAGAGAAAGAATAGGTCAGACTGTTGTTTATTATTGTCTTCAAGGTCAGAAGTCTACATCCAGAATGATTGGTGTGTTAGGGATGCCTCCATTTATTGGCCAGCAGATTTATCAACGGGGATATACTTAATTTGGGAGATCGGTGATTGGTAGATAATTACATTATTCCCTTATCTTATCTACCTCAGCAAAAGTCTAAAAATAACCCACCGTTTTGCCATGAGAGAGGTTTCACTGTTAGCCCCTCCCACCAGGTCACGTTTGCAGTTAACAATAGTCACTCCACAGTTGCCAACTCAGCGACTTTCTTGCTATATTTAATGACATTTCAGGCAAAAGAACATTGGTATCTGCTAAAATCAGAAAGGCTTTGTAGATTTCAGTGACCACCGGAAAACTGCAGTCGGTGCATCCCTAATTACAGTCTCTTTGAAGAACAGTGAATAGCCAAGATGATGTCATGGCTTTGGAGACCTGATAGGATAACTGTAGGATCACCAGATTCTTTATTTCTTATTTCATTACTGAGTCTTTTAGCAAACAAAAATAATTCTGGTGGTTCAAACTTCAACCAGAAGTTTGAAGTCTTTTTATTTGGTGTATGTAAACTTCTCTTCCAACTATTTATAATTAGAATTATACAACATATTTGTAAATGAACCCTGGCAGCACTTCCTGCCAGGGTTCATTTTTCTGCTCAATGCTGTGGGAGGCCAGAGGTCATGCTGGGCCCAGAAAACTATCCTGGTTCCTTTAAAACCTGATCATCTGGATTTTATATGTTTATCATTTATACACGAATCACTGACTTCCTGGTTCATTTCTAGTGTGTTTATTTTTTTTCTGAAAAGATCAATTTCAACACGTTGATCCCAGATGAGCAGACAGTTGGACTTTGTGTTTCTCTTCTTCTTCCCAGCCACAGCGGTGTTTCACGTTTAGCCGTCGTCCATGGCAGCAGGCAGGCGTGGTCGGCCCCCATCAGACGCCCGTACCCTGCTCCCTGTTTACCCCACCGTGTTTGTTTGGCTAAATTTCCACACATTTATCCCAATTTTCCGCGTGTCTGTGGCTCCGTCCCTCGCCAGTAACCAATAGAGCTGTCTGTGGAAGTGTGAAAAGCGAAGCGACAGCCGGCGCTCCGGACCTGGAGTCAGGACGCCTCAGGCGTGACGGAGAGGAAGAGCGGGGGAATTCATCGAGATGTTCCCAGACCGGAGGGACGGCTCCTCGGATCTCCAGTCAGGACGTCTGGTCCCTGAAGGCATCATCGTCACCTGGTGGATGTCTGTCTGAGAACCTGATGTTGATGTGAAGCTAGTAAATGAAACCTCCTCATATTGGTGGAGTTGTTTCATGTAAAGCTCTGTTGACAGAACAATGATTGGGGGAAACCAGCAGCTGAGACGTCATTAATAAATGCTCAAAAGCTGCATTTTTTTTGCAACATTTGTCAGTCAGTTTTTGGTTATGGATGGTGTTTGATCAGTAGCGCTAAATTAAATGCATCTAAATGTGTTAATCGGGTGGAACTGGGAGGCTCGGCGGGTTCTTCACAGCCTCTCTAGTTGTTTTTTTTGTCGTTTTCCATGTGAGGCAGTGAACGCCCCATGGTTTAGCGACAGTCATTCTAACTGCTCCTCTTCAGTTTGCAGCTTCTTCTTCAGACTTGTATCACAACTAGTCTTCAGGAGAAATCAGAGTTTAGTGATTTTATTTTAAACAACTACATCATCAGAGCTGTTTGGTGCAATTTAACGAACTTTTAGTTTTATTTAAAACTCCACCGAGACCTTTTTTATTTTTCTTCCTTCTTTTAAAATGCAGCATTTCTCCCTGGTCCCGCAGCTAGAAATGAATGTACCGCTGCTTTTAGTTTTGATAGTCTCCTGAGCCTCTTGTGTCCTTCTGTTGCTGTCTTTCTGTCATCTGTAACCTCCGTGTTCCCCATGTGGCTGAGTTTCTCTCCGATCCGACAGCTTCCCCTCTGGCACTCCGTCGCTGCTCCTCCCGGATCTCTCACGCATTTTGTCGGATCTCTGGGGAGGCGCAGGTGTGTCCTCATCTGTTCCCCGCCGTTTTTCACAGTTCCCCCCCAATCCCCTTCTAGTTCCTCACCGTCGTCGTGACAACCTTAAAGGACCTGCTGCTTCACTAATGGAGCTGACAGGACCAGAGCGGTGGCGCTGGCTAACAGCAGGCATGCGGTGAACTCATGGTGAACCCGTCGGACGTTCGCCCCGTCCACCTAGAGCCTTTTCTCCTTCAGCTTCACGCTAACGGATCCGGCTCGCCTCTCCGTGAACCCGCCAGCAGCTCACGCCTCTTCTTCTGTCACGCTCAGCGACCCGTGTTCTCTGGCCGTCAGCGCCCTCACCGTTTATTTATTCATCTTTGTTCTTTGCTCTCGTCCTCCCCCACAGAGGAGCATCGCCTACCTCTTCCCCTCTGGCCTGTTTGAGAAGAGAGCTCGGCCCCTCATGAAGGTGAGGCTTCACTTTTATCCAGCTTTTATCAACTCACCACAAACTGCAGCGTTTCTCCCTCAACCCTCAACATGCAGTCGATGATTACACGTATTTCTCTTTACATTTCTCTCCTAACCTGATTAATCCAGCCACTTTAGGCCTTGATTCTTGTTGTTTTGATAACTCAAACAAATAAAACTTTCATCACCAAGAATATGGTTAGAAGTGTCTCTAATCCCCTTCCCGGAGAATAAACTGCTTTTTATCATTTAACCACAAAATTCTGTTTGTTTTTATGGAGTTTTGTTCCACCTCATGACATTTATGTATATTTTATTCAGAATTAATAATAAGTAGCAAGAAAAAACAAGAAAACAAAACAGCATTAAAAGAAATCCTGTTCAGACGAATCAAAAAAAAAAAAAAAGGAGGACAGAGAACCTGTTCTCTATTATAAGTGAAATCTATGGAATAATTAGACCTAGATCTAGAAATATTGAATATTGCAACAAGGATAATAAAGCTAATAAACCCATTTTATCGTCACTACTCTGTTTTTTATCATCACAATTTATCCAATAAGCTTTAATATCTGTGTAGTAACTACGTACATTTACTTTAGCAACATTTTGGGAAAACATACTTTCAAGGAGTAGCTCTGTTACTTTTAACTTCACTGGATGCAGAACAAACAAATTTTCAGACGGCTATAAAAATCATAATGTGGTCAAATGAAATTTCTCTTCTGGATGAACGCAGACTGCTTCATGTTTTGCTGTTTTTTTTCCATCTGCAGCATCCCACTGAGATCTTTCCAAAGCAGAGAGGTTAGTGACGCTTCCACATACAGATCTGTTAGTATCTCGACATCATCAAACTGTCAGCTGATCTTCGTTTCCCTCCCTGTGAAGCGATGCAGTGGGGACCAGACGGACGGCCTTTCCACTTCCTGTTCTACACCGGCAAACAGTCCTACTATTCCCTCATGCATGTAGGTGCAGCGTGTGATTCAGTCTCTGTCCCATCATGTGTCCATTTTTTATTTCATGTCAAAGCCACCAAAAAAAAGCTTTTTATTGTCTGAAGAACCATTGATGTAGAGACTAGTTTAAAAGATTGAACAAATCTGAGCAAGGTTGCTAGCAAGAGTATTTTGGTAATGATTAGCAATCATTAATACTGCTAATCATAGCTTCTGTTAGCTAACATTAGTTTAGCAGCTACTTTTATAATATGATACACTTAATAGTACTGAAGTGACACATTGGAAGGTAACATGGTATTCCTAGTACAACAAAAACAAGTATTTTTCATATTTTTATCATCTAAATCTCACTGAGAATCACTGTCTGATATTTAAAAAGAAATCTATTTTAGCCAAACACTGGAGGTCACATAACAGGTTTATTATGCTTTTGCTAGGATATAACATCATGTTCACTTATTAACTAAGGCTTACCTGCAAGCTAATTTTAGCTAACATGCAAATGTTAGCACATATATTAGCTTTAATTAGTGTTTTGTTAGCTAATCTCACCATGTTAGATGACACACTTTTGTATTACCAATTACCAATGCCATTTTTAAAATACCACCTTTTTGTAAATTAGTAAATGCTAGCTTATTAGTTAAATTTATTTAATAAATAACATTACTGCAGTAGCTGTTGGCTAATTTTTGCCAAGTTGCTATTTCTAGTATATTACATAACTAATTCTAGGCTATGTTACTAATATGCTAATGTTATGTTGGTAAAAATTACTATTTAATATCATTGTAGAAAGCATAAATCTGTGCTAGAATGGTTAAATAAACAGAGATTATGGACATTCAATCCAAAAAATACTTTATTAATCCTAAAGGTAAATAAAAATTATTTAGAGGCAACATCAGGTAAATTGAGACAACCCGGGTCGGGTCGTGTTCATGCCCAGCAGAATGTGTGAGTTAATCATTGCTCTGCCTTCCAGGATCTGTACGGCAGAGTTCTGAAGGTGGAGAAGCACCAGGACCAGCTGAGAGCCAAAGGACTGTTCCCGACTGAACCCAAGCAGATGTTGGTTTTGAAACCTGTCCTCTCTTAGATTAGAGCCATCTCTGTTGAAAACCAACCCACTTCCTGTCTCCTGCAGCGCTCTGGGAACCAGCAGGTGGCTGACCAAGGAGGAGCTGGAAGCGCTGCTGGTGGAGCCCATCTCCAGTCAGGACGTAAGACCAGCCACAGTGATCTGACCTCAGCTTGAACTCGACTGATCCACTGTTTGTCCTCCTCAGTACGAGGGCTTCATCCAGCTGATGGAGCGCCTGCTGACCATGCCCTGCTGCAGCCTGGAGCAGCAGTTTGTCATGAGCCACCGCCAGCAGCTGGAGGCCCAGTCCATTCATCAGGTGGTGCCGCCGCTGCAGAAGGATGACGCCGGGGTGGACTTCAGCACCGCAGAGGGTAGGAAGACTTTAGACCAGCAACAGTTGACATATACTAACCTCAATATTTCACTCGTTACCTTCATTTTTACCATTTACTGTAGAATGTGTCCAACTTTTATGTGCCTCTTGTGGTGGCAGCATGTTCAGCAGCTCAGCTGGTCCTTATTTGTTTTTCTACACGTCATCAATTCCTGGTTGAATTCTCACTGTTTTAGACACTCTAGGCAGTTCTGGAAGGGTTACTGTTCTTTTGTTATTTAATTTAGGGCACTTATGATTCATAACCATGGCAACAAGGTATTGTTTTCCAACTGGGAACAGCTGATTAGCATCTCAGAAACTCATTTAATCCCTGAACTTTGAGCCCAAAATCCCGGGAGTTGAAAATGAGGTTTCATGGATACAGAAGTAGAAGGAAAGAGTTGAAACCATCTCTTCCATCCTTCACGATGGAGATCATACCCCAACGTCTCTCTGCTCGGCTTTCATCCGAGACGGAGGGCTGAAAAGGAGCAAAGGAGGTTTATGAGCAGAGCTTAGACGTCATCAGAACATGTTACTGTAGAATCTCATCTTTGTTGCCTGGATACTGAGCTGTTGGCGGCGTGTCAGGATGTGGCCAGGGCTAGTGGAGATCCTTCCTGTCCGCACCATCACCATCATCGACGACTCTGGTGATACGTGGACGATCTGAGTTATGACATTTGATTTCTCTCTCGGGTGAATCAAGTATTAATGAATCAAACTGCGAGGAGCTGTAACCGTCTAGAGGAGGAGAGTTAGACTGATCCGTGTTTCCTTCCAGGCAGGAGGAAGACGTCCAGGGGATCTGTGATGGTTCGTGACTGCGGCGCAGGACGCCTCACCGTCAACGGTCAAGACTACCTGCACTACTTCCCTGTGCTGCAGGACAGGTGGGCCTCCTCTCACTGTGTTTCCCTTTAAATGGAGAGCGGGACAGTATTTTTGTCCTCCACAGCCTGAAGGAATAGAAGGCAGCCTTCCTTTATCTGCTGCTAGTCACTTAATTACACAGCTGACTGAGTGTGTGAGAGTGTGTGCTGCTAGCCGTTGTCACGCCGACTGTAATTGGAGCGCGGGGGTGACAACCGACTCTGTCAGCATCTGGGTCCATTCAGGCTGAGACGCCACCCAGAACCGGGTCGTGCTGAGTCAGAACCTGCTCTGATCGGAGCGGGACCAGGCAGTAAATGAGCTCAGCTAACTGTCCCACCCTCCCCTGTTACTCCCTCCCCTGTCTCTCCTATCTGCCCCGGCTCAGGGAGCAGCTGATGTTCCCGCTGCAGTTCTGCAACCTGCTGGGCCGTTTCGACCTGGACTGCTCCGTGAGCGGTGGCGGCAGATCCAGCCAGGCGGGGGCGCTGCGGCTCGCCGTCTCCCGGGCGCTGCTCAGCTTCCTGTCGCAGAGCGAAGGAGAGGCCATGAGGCAAGGTGAGCATCTCCTGCAGCATCAGCTGCTGAGGAACAAATTCTCTCACTTCAGCTTGTTGTTGTCTCCCTGCAGCTGGTCTGCTGACCCCTGACCCCCGGGTTAGAGAGAGGAAGAAACCCGGACAGGAGGGAGCGCGGCGCAAGTTCACCTGGAAGAAACGATGAGGGTCCTCCGTCCTTAACTGCTGCAGTGAAATTATCTGTCCACTAGATGGAGACAGGCTGTAAAATATGAACATTTATTCTGTTATGATGAAATAAATTAAAGATTTTCTTATAAAAACAGAGCGTACATGTCATCTAATGTTGCTTTCTTAAATGTATCTTTTTTTCTTCTGACTTATTTAACTTTAAGCTTGTTACATGTCAAACTGAATAATGGATTTAAATGTTCAACAATTATATCTCTTTAAATAATTTGAAGATTTTCCCCAAAATTCTCTTCATGTTGTTCTCTTCAGCAACATTACCCATAGTGCAACGCTGACTGGAAATGAGATTTTCCAAGAAAATCAAAGGTTGTTTCATTAATTTCTAAACGGCCACCAGGTGATTTAGAAAACATGTTCTTTAAGCAATTTATCATTTATGAAAATGACCATAACTGAAGAGTCAAAGTGTTTTCGTTTCAGAGGGACATGAGCTCTGCTGGGAAAACAGGACAACTGGTGTCCTCCACTGGTCTGGACAAAGGAGACCAGAATGGAACCGTGCGGTGGTAGCAGCATCATTCTGCAGGTCACTGTGGAGGAGAGGAGGAGGTACATCCAGGAGTGGAGGTTTCCCCCGTTCCAGCAGGACAACTATCCCAGAACATCCAACCACAGATCTGATAAAGTGGGATTTGTCACCTACATGGCCTAGTCAAAGTTCAGACTTGAATCCAATTGAGAATCTGTCCTGAAACCTCAAAACTAAGAACTGGTTAAAAAAAAAATACAACTTAGTGTCTCACCAGATGTGAAACACTGCTGGACACTTCAGAAGTGTTTCTACGAAGCTTTGACTCAAACCAGGCCGCACTTTACAGATTTTCATTTGAAATTCAAACTCAAGTCAGGTGTAATTTTAGATTCATTTTACAATTACGGACCAAGTTGTGTTCTCCATAAAGGCGATGGATATTTAGGATAGTCCTGAGTGAGGCGCGGTGTCACCACATGGACACTAGATGGCGCCGGATATCCAGAAACGTCGCAGCGGGGCGCCGGCTAATTATAGCACACGATCCTGATTTAACAATTAGGTCATCAATTAAATAAGTTATTTACTAGTAAATCCGTTAAGCAGTGGATTATCTGATGGAGAGGAAGTTAAATGAGATAATTTAGTAGAAAGTTTTGTAGAGCTAGTTTTTATTTAGTTCTTAGAAGCGTTTAGAAACTAATAAATCTGATTTTAGCCCTGAGTTCGGACTGACAGGTGCAGCATCCACCTGTAATCCGCTTCTTTGTTCAGGGAGGTGGAGGCTGGGGGTGTGTTGGCTGGAGAGGTGGAGTCTCTTAAGTCTCCAGACAGGCGCACTAGACAGATTAGTCTCCTCCAGCCGCTAACAAGGACTCAAATCAGCTGCGGAGCGCCACGCCGGTTCCTGAGCCGGTCTGCCCGGGTCGCTGGGGGGTCTGGAAGGCGGCGTTGGCAGAACCTGGATTCGGGTCCGATGGAGGCGGCCGTGCTGGGCCCCGTCGTCATGACGGACGTGGACTGCGGCAGCCTGAACGCCGAGCTGGAGGTGAAGAAGCTGCAGCAGCTGGTGCGGAAGCTGGAGCGGCAGAACGAGCAGCTGCGGAGCCGGGCCGGAGGCTGCCTGACCGGGGGCTTCCAGCACCTCCAAGGCCCGCTGCTCCAGCCGACCCTAACCTCGCTTTCTCCTCCGGAGGAACCGCTTGATCATTTCCACCCGTACGCAGGGGAGGAGGAGGAGGAGGAGGAGGAGGAGGATGCGTCGGAACCGTCGGTTCTGGATGAGTTGGAGCTTCTGGACCTGGAGTCTCTGAGCTGCTCAGAGGAGTCTGATGAAACCTGGTTAGTGTCTGCTCTTTGTTCACTAATATCACCATTTGTTGCTCTTCTGCTCCTCTTTCTCCTCGCTGCTCTACAGTTTTCAGGCATTTTCCCCAGATTCACATCCTGGAGGTTGGGTTCTAGTGGACCATCAGAACCAACAGGCTGTATCAGTGTCTCACTGGGCCCATTCAGGCTCCATGGTGGTTATATGTTGGTTCCTCCAACCCTGAGGGCAGTTGAACCTACGTTTCATTTTAGCTTCATTAAAGGCTTTCAGGGCATAAACGATTTGTCTAATGTCACCCACAGGTATGGACTTTGAGTAGGCCACCCCAAAGCCACCTTGTTCTCAGCTTTCACAGTGAAACTTTGAATCATTCTTTGGTTCTGTTAATGTAATTCAGAACTCTTCAGGTCCAACAGCGATCACACCTGGCTCAGCTGCTAACATTGAACTAAAAACTGATTAATAATCATGATTTGTTGCTGTTTAAGAACTTGTTGCCGACTTCATGTTAGACATAAAATGATTGTTTGTTGATTACTGTTTATTGCTAATGAAACCTGAAATTCTCACAAAATTTATGATGCAACCAACATGCTCACAGAGCTGTCTGGAGGATAAGCCAAATCATACATGGAAAATTGAGTAGAAGGAAAAACTGTGACGGGGAGCTACCAGTGGTAGGAATGTAACGATATGGAAAATTTGCATCATGCTTATTGTGTTTGCAACCAAATTATAAATATCAAAATACCTGCCTCATATCCACTGTCAAATATTTTAGTTCACATTATGAAATAACTGAACATTAGCAAGAACTTTGGGGAGTTTCATCTGGAAAACTGTGGCTATTTCTAATGAATTCTGATTAGGAATCCTGAGATGATCAAAGCTGTAATGAACTTTGCATTATGATTAGCAAGTTTCAGTTTAAGCAGCAGTTCCCCTCTGAAGCTGAATGAGACCTTGAGGCCACAGGAACAAAAACCGAGCTCCGTAACATCCTTGTGGATCCATCAGAGAATGTGTCCCTGATCTTCAGTAGACCAACTCAAAACGCAGTCCAAGAAAGAACTTACTGTTCGGTCAAGTCCCAGTTTTATCCATGTGATGAACAAAACAAGTTGTAATTTATGTGTTTTTGACCCGACAATTAACTGTTGCTAAACCCTCCAGACCTTCTGCTGTTCAGTTCTAACTTGTTGGACTTTATCTTCTATTGAAGACATCATTGATCAATGACAAAAGTCGGCCAACATTGATCAACATGTAGTGATCATGAAAACCTCTCCATAAATTTCTTTTCAGACTGCGGTGCTACAGTTAGCTCTGCAGATGTCGGTTCTTCATCTTGCACTTAAAGCCTCTGTCGACAACGCTTGTGACCCCAGGTCATAACCATGTCTGAAGACTCACTGCATGTCCTCTTCTTCTCTGTTTCCAGGTTGTACGCAGCATCGAAAGCAGGAGAGAGTTCAGCCGAGTCTCTCAGTCCGCTGCAGTGGTGCCGGCAGAACCTGGACAGCCCCAAGTCGGACGTGGAGGTCGCCAGAAGGTCGTTGTCTCTGCGACTGGAACAAGGTACAAACTGAACCTTTATCCTTAAACCTCTGGGTTTACATTAAGAGGTCAAACTCGGTAATAGACGTGTTTCTTCTGTGTTGGCTAAGTTCCCTGGTTCGCTAAGACACCAGCAAAGACTCAAAACTCTTTGGTTCTCGCTGGTTTTTCTTTCTTCACGTCAGGAAAGTTCTGGGAATGTTCCAGGAAACCCAGGGACTTTTAGAAGGCTTTAACTAGAGATGCAGAGGAGTTGAAAGTTCTAATCTGCATCCAACATCCCATAGCTTGTTGTAGGGTCTGGCTGTTTCAGAGCTGTTTGAATTTATGCTACCAACGTCATCGCTGCCCACTTTGAAGCAGATCAGTTTTCTGTTGACAAACAAGTAACAACCCATTGAGTTTGTAACTTGCATCAATATGAATGTGATTTATTTTGTGTGGTTCAATCCGTGCATCTCTGCTATTTGTATCTTCTGCTCCAAGGCAACATCAACAGAAACCATGAAAGGTTTTCCATTTCAAACAGAGAATCCTCCATTTTAGAAGAAGCAGACATGTTCCTCTG
The DNA here is from genome assembly GCA_903067065.1 of Brachyrhaphis terrabensis. Lineage (NCBI taxonomy): Eukaryota > Metazoa > Chordata > Actinopteri > Cyprinodontiformes > Poeciliidae > Brachyrhaphis > Brachyrhaphis terrabensis. The sequence goes on from CAEGAG010279700.1 coordinate 31,111, forward strand.
TGTAACTATTCTTGAACTGCCTTGTTATACAGAGCTTTATGTTCTTTTTCTGTTGTTGAAGTAAAACACAGGAACAGGAGTTTCTCTGTAACCAAGATCTGATTCATCAAAATACCCCTTAATAATAAACAACAGTTGAATTATCATAATGTGTATTTCTGATCAATAGGAAATAGGTTTATTTTTCTGTTAGGACTTTAAGCTACAGCTTCCATCTGACAGGCCGGAGGTCCGGTCACCACAGAGTGCTGTTAATCTGTCCACGCGCTGAACGGATCAGACCTCGGTCACCTGACGCCGCGTCTGCTTACGTAACGCTCCACTGACAGTCGGAGAAGGAAACGGGTTGGAGGAAGACAAGCGGGAACCATAAGATGCATCTGTTGATCTAGAACTAGTACAAGAGTATCTGGTTTCTGTTGCTTTGGCTTGTAAACAGCTACATGTTCTCAGTTTGATCTTTTTAAAGAGTTCACTAATGACAGATTCCTGGGAAATATGGACCAAACCAGCTCACACTATCACCTGTCCTGACTATTAGTTTTACCAAAAAGCCCAGTGTCAGTCTCATCTGACCAAAGCTGTGTTGTTTAGAAGGAACAATCTTCCTTTTTCCATTGTAGTGATGTTTTTCTTATGGATGTTTGCATGCTGGTTGTCAGCAGTGCCTCATGGAGGACGTGGTCCACTGTCGGTCAGACTGCTGGTCGGGCCTGTGAAGTTGCAGCAGCTGCACGCTTCATTGCATCAGAAACCCTCCCGCTAGCTCTGCCTCTAATCTCTCTCCCCCGCTCGCCGTTTCTACGGAAACGGTTGACAGGAGAGGAGTCTCGCTTTGCGGCCGACTTAAGGCTTTGCGTTCACGTATAGACGTCGTCACTGCGTGAGCGCTGGTTTCTCCAGAGGCAGCCGGCTCTGCTGAAAGCAGCTTTGTCCGACCTCTGACGGGCGCTGAGCTGCTCAATAGAGCCGAGGGTGACAGACGCTGCTGGTGAGGTAACGGCAGCGTGGTGGGGCGGGCAGGGGGGGGGACATAATAAGAGCCTGTTTTACTATGTTGAACAATGAAATCCACATCTTGATGTTTATTTACCTTCCTCCCTCAGTCTCCAGGTGGCGTAGCTCCCTGTCGTCCCCTGGAACCCCACCGACCCGAGCCACAGCGGCGTCTTCCCCCCCAGCCAAACCCTGCTCCACCCCAACGCCGACCGAAAGACACGGTAGACAAACTGCTAGCATCTACGCAGCTGTACCTCCACCAAATCAGCACTTCCTCTGGGATTTTACATGATAGAACAACAAAGCCTCGTGTGAAGAGAAACAGTCTGACTTGTAGAACCTAGAAATTCCTTTAGTAGAACCTGCTTGACAAAAGGAAGTTGGCCAATAGATGCCAAGCACAGAGACACCAGGTCTGAAGAATCTGACATCAATCGGAAATGCTTCTAGAACGAGTGTCAAACTCCAAGACCCATCATAGCTTTTTGTGTGACTCTCAAGAATCCAGGCGCTAAATTAAATCAGCAGGTTCCCACATTTTTTCAGAAATGGTCAACAACATTGGGTTTACCTGCCCAATGTTGGCAAATTACAGGTGGCAACATACCGCTTATTCCACTAAAATACTTTGGTTCATCACATAGAATTAATGTCAGTTACAGTCTGAGGTTGTCTTCCTTTGCAGTAGCAGTGTAATAAGCTCCTCTGTCATGTTTTTTCCGTCCCTGCAGCCTCTCCTCTCCTCTCCTCCCCGCTGCACCCCGTCCTCCATCGCACCCTGAGCCCCATGGGGAAGGATCTGTCCCCCGTAGCTGAACGATCGCCCACTTTCCTCCCTCACCCTCCCAACAGAAGTAAGGCTGAACCGAAATGTGCAGGAAACCGGATCACACTTGGCTTTTTGCACCTCATCAGACATAGAAGTGTTTTTGTTTGTTTGTTGTTTATCTACACTGATTGAGCTTTATATGAATGCTGCTGGAGAGGAAAGAGAGGCGCATTAGTTATGGAAAAAGCCTCCTGGTGCTGGTGTCAGCAGAGTGAGCCCCACAGGGGCGTCAGGAACCAGCAGCTCCCTAGAGGCAGTTTTCCATGACTGCAACCAGCAGACCTGCTCTCTCTCACTCTGTTGGTTCTGGAGCTGAACACAGTTCAGTTCAGTCTGGTTGGTCATGTCTGGACACTGATGAGGCCTCCATATTGGGTCTACAGCTGTATGGCTTATATTAACAAACCAGCAGCCATTGGAGCAGAATGAATTCTGCAGTCATGTGTTGTCGATGCTGCTGTCAATAATAATAGTAGATCAAACCATCTGGAACCTCTAGAATATTCCGTCCTCTGGGTTTTAACAGACTTTGTTGTCTTTCCTCTCTTCAGGAGAATCGGGGGTTTTCTTTTCAGATTTTTTTGCCTCTTCAGGGGTTTTACTGGTTCAAAGCTGTTTGTAAAAGCAGCTGTTTGAGAAATAAGGGTAAACCGAACTGCCGCGGTGCAGAGTCGGAGTCTGAGCTTCTTTTTTTTGTCTCTCAAAGTCACAGTCATTAGAGGTTGACCTGTTGTGTTTGTGCGAAGGCCGCAGCCTCCGGCGCTCCACCCTGAGCCCCGAGTCGTCGGTGGACAGCGACCTGGGGACGTCGGAGGACGACTCCATCGGCCTCGGATACAAACTGCAAGACCTCACGGACGTCCAGGTCATGGCCCGGCTGCAAGAAGAAAGTAAGTACGCCAATGGTGTTGGGTCAATCCAACAAGCAATGACCTGTGACCCCCATCAGGTGACGGTTGGGGCTCGTTTTATTTCTTTTTTTTAAGCCTTTATTACATATAATTTTATATATAAAACTTATAATATATGCCTTTTATAATGGATTATCATATTTGCACATTTTGAATTGTCGACAGTGAATATCGATGTTTATTTCTGGTAAATAAATAAATTCAGAAATGTCAGCATTTCTTCATGGACACATGAAGAAGTGTATCTATAACTTGATAGTGACCTGTAGGATGTAAGTGAGCCCTTATTGTGAGCTAGGACTTCCTGTCCAACATCAGTGTCTGACCTTAGAAATGAATTCTGGAACAACAACGTTCTGATATGAAGACTTCTGAACCCAGAGATGTTCAAATCTTTCCCTAAACGTCAACAGTGTTTTATTTTGGAGTCAGAGCTGCTTAAGGAGAACCTTTAGCTTCAGTTTTAAGAGAAAGTAGAAATGAGTTGAATGTTTGCTCATGTTTCCTGGTTCTGTCCTCTCCTCCTCTCCCGATCTAATAACATAACATCCAGATCTCAGAGCCCATCGCTACTTCAGCTTTATTAACTGCAGGAGGTGATAACTTTGTGTTTTACGGTTCCTTTTTAGCTTTTTTTTTTTTTTTCGAGCTGTTTTCTTTGCGTGCTGCCCCTCATGTCGCCCCCTGCAGGTCTACGCCAGGACTACGCCAGCATGTCGTCGTCCGCCCTGGCCGGCCGCCGCAGCCAGAGCTTCACCTTCCAGCTCAGCCAGCTCAGCGCCGGCCCCGGCCTGGAGGAGGAAGACGAGGAGGACGACGAAGACTACGCCCTCCTGCCGCCGCCGCAGCCGTGCCTCACCCGCCTCTCGCACTCCCACACCTTCTGCAGCGTCCGCGACTGGCGAAGAAGCACCAGCTCCCTGTTCACCCCTCCTTCCACCCCCTCCACGCCGCCGCGCCCTTCCGCTGGCTCCGCCTGCCTGGCGTCGCCGCCGGCGCTGCTGCTGCTGGGGCCGGGCGACCCGTATGGCATCGAGGCGCCGGGCTTCAACCCAGGATCAGGTGACCTCACTGCTCCGGTTCATTCCTACCCATCATCCTTCAGTCCTTTGGTTTCTGTCTTCCAGCCTCTTTCTTTATTCAGTCAGTCTTTCCTTCCTCCTGTCAGTAAATACATGCAGAAGTTCAGTTTTTTCCCTCATCTGTAGTAAAAGCAGAACCTCAGTTTGGATCTGATCCGTTTCCTGTTCCGTTCTGCCTCCTCGCCGTTCGGGTCTGACCCGGGCGGCTCGTTAAAACTCGTCTAAGCCTCTTGCGCGGCGGCCCTCTAAGCTCTCGGCGCCGTGTGTCTCTGAGGGTTTGGTGGGATTAGCATCGGGTCTTTACGTCCAGCTGAGGGGCAGCGAGCAGGAAGGACGCCTCAACGCTTCACCCTCAGAGATCAACAGATCCATGTTTTCTGTTTTCTGAACCATTTTGTGTTTCTGGCCACTTAGTAGTTTATTTATAGATGAAATCTGCTGCAGGTCACCTTTTAAATGTTATTTCTGTTTGTCTTTAACAGATAAGCTGCGGAGGAGCATGCCTAACCTGGTCAGAGCTCCCAGCATGCCCAGTGTGCCCATTCCCACCTCTTCCAGTGCTTCTTCTTCTTTGCTTCGTAACAGCCAGAGTTTTGATTCCTCCAGCAGCTTGGCTCGCCTCCAGTCCTCCAGTAAGACTCCAGCGCTGCCTATTTTCTGTGGTTCTGCGACAAACGGGTCAGTATTCTGTTTCCTCCTCCGCCGCAGTCCCCTCTCCAGGCCAGCTTCAGAACCGGGTCCAGAGCCTCGGGAGCTTCTCCTCGCTGTCACGGCAACCGCTGAAAGCCACCGCCTACGTCAGCCCGACAGTCAAGGGCCCGACGTCCGTCAGCCTCACGTCTCTCAACTGCAGCGGCATCCCTCTGCTCAGCAAACCAGCCAGTGGAGGCTCCGCCCCCATCACACCCCGCAGCGGTCTGCCGCGCCCCGCCTCCATCCTGGGCCCCACAAGCTCCAGCCCCCGCGGCAAAGTGGCTTTATCACCACGAAGGTAACGGAACCAGAACATCTTGATTGCTTAAAACATGGACAAATATGGCAGACAATTTGAGCACATAATGATAGAAAGTGAATATTATCACTGATTATTGCAAAAGGCTTTTCGCTTTTGTTTGTAGCAAACAAAAGCCTTTTGTAGGCTGAGGTAGCAAATTCCCCAGCCTACAGTTAAAGGGTCGGCATGTGAGCCACATTTTCATAGTAACTGAACCAAAACGCAATAAGCTGCCAAGCTCAGGTAATTAGATGTTAAGGTTCTCAACGTCGAGCTGGCGTAACTGACCTACTTCCCACTTTTTCAATATGTTTTTTTTTAAATTAAAACTTTTTCCTGACCGGTAAAATGAATCCCTTAGACTTTGTTAGGTAGCTGTTAAAGTGTTGGCAATTAATAGCAAAACATTGCGTCCCTTTTTCAGACTCTTTGTCGTATTGTCATTTTGTCGACCAGCGATTCTCCCGACTCGGTGCGATCCAGTAATATATATCAACGGAAGCAACGGTTCCATTGCTGTTTTTAAAATCCTGCTTTTTTTTCTCCCTTTTGTTAGCAGCTAGTTGTGCTATCATGTTAGCTTGTATAAACACAGGGACAGTTGAAGATTCAGTTTTAGGCTCCAAGGTTGAAGGTTATTATTATTTTTTCTTTAAAGTGATGATAGCTAGAAGGTATATTTGAAGCTTCTCAAGTGATGCTTCTTTGTAGCTTCCTTTTTCAGCTAGCTTAGCTGTAGTGCTAATGTTAAATCCACAGCTTTTTTTAGTTTAAGCTAGCATAAACTAGTAATGACACATGGATTTTCAGTTTTATGTGATTGTATTTATTTGTTTTAAATAACCATCCTCCTCTAATATAGTGTAGGTTATTTGTAGTATTTGTTTGCACTGTGATGATTAAAGTTTATAGGAATATTAAGTTTCTCTGCTTGTCCAGAATCTTCATTGCCAGCTGGTTTAATCTAATCGATATTTTTCCTCTTCAGATTACTGACGCCTCCAAAGAGCTTGTCCACCTTCAGTGCCCTTCGCGACAGCACCTGGAGAGACGGCTGCTACTGACGGCCGACAACCCCACGGGCCGGGGCCGCAACGCGGGCAGCGAGGCTTTGGATCTCAGATTCTGCGTCGAACGCTCGGATTCTCTCTTCACGCGAACGATCTCCTAGATTCTATGCAGAATTTCTTCGGAGGACTCGGGTAACCTTTCTGGGTCTGTGTGCGATGTACGCCGGTGAGTTTGGTGGTTTGGTGCCAAAAGCGAGCCGTTGTCTGTTGCGCAATAAGCTGCTGGCCGCCGGGTAACGCTGACGCTAACCAGCAAAGAGGGCTGCCAGTTTTTACTATGTGAACCTCTCATACTGTTTTTATTAAAATATTTATTTTAAATAAAACCGATTTGACTAATCTGGTGTAGTTGCCAGTAAATGCTGCTAAAGTGTAATAAATCCCTGTTGGTTTGGGCACATTTGGTCTGATTTTTAGAGTATTATGTATTTGTGTACACACCTAACTAACTGTGCATATATCTGTTTATTGACTGATTGCAATATTTAAAGTGTAAATCGCCCAAAATGATGATATGGGAATGTGTTTGGGGAAAGTGTCACTGTGGTGTCACCAGACTTTGTGCATATTAACACTGATCTTGTTGCACTTTGCCAGAAATCTCACAAATGTATTTGTTTACTAATGTTTGCACTCTGAGACTCAATCTGGTGGATATAGCAAAAAAAAAAAACACACACTGATCAAGATGTTGTTTTTTTTTCAAGATCTAACAGTTGTACACTTTTTTTTATGTAGCACTTTCAGTTTGTTTAACTCGGTCCTTAATTAACGTTTAAAGGGCACGTTTCACAATTTACGCTGTTTTTTGTTACTGTGAACCTCAAGCATTTTACTAAAACTTAATAAACTCAATATATTTGGCAACGGTTCTGAATGTCTTATTTAAGAATCGCAAAATCTGAAATTGCCAGTGGATTTAAAAAAATGAGAACTCATGATCAAGGTGTTGAAATGGTATCAGATGCCACCTAGTGGTGGCTTCTTATGTCACTTCCATCCTGATCAGTTTTATGATGGCATAATCGGACAGGTTTCTGAAATATTTAGTGAATATAATGCTTACTGTTTCCCTTTAATCTTAAGATGCTTTAAAAGAGAATAAATTTATGTAGCTGATTTGGACATTGAAGAATCTAACTCTTTCAGTTGAATCACTTATTAGGACTTGTGCAAATAAGCTTTATTTGTTTTTTTAATTTTCTTTTTATTATTTTATATTTATATGCGCGGGTCCAGGTCACAGGAACTTTAATCACACATCTCGTGGGCTGAACACTGCCCCCAGGTGGACAGGAAGTCAAAATGCTCCTCATAAAGCTGTTGCAGCAGGTTTATGAGAGATGAAAACTTGTAATATGATGTTGTACTGGTGACTTTTATTGTTGGATATTTTTTATGGAAGTTTAGAGTTACAACTAAAAGTTCAAACAGGATATTTTATTTGTTTGCTTTTGTTTTTTTTCTTCAGATAATTTTGGTAAACCAAGTGAAGAATCTGGGTCTATTCTGTTGCATTAAGCCCTTCAGAATAAGAATCAAAGATCCATTGCTTGTTAGCATTTCTAAAGCCAATAATGAATCAGTTCACAAAACAATTAGGCATTTATTTAATATGTAATATCTTTAAATAGGAATTTAAAGAGGAAATTCCTATTTTCTCTTTAATATTTCATTTTAAAGAGAAAATCAACTATAAGAGTTTGCCAATTCAAGGGAAAAACACATCAATGATGACGTAAGAGCTTCTCTCTTATCAAAGATCTTTAGTCAAAGACGCCTCACTCTAGATGTTTTTTCACATAAATCTCCGAATGGAGTTTCACTAAGTTTTACCACAGGATTTTCTAGTGATAATTAACATAAGTTAAAATCTGTCAACCTTATGAAAAACATGCAGCTTGTAGATAATAAAGTGGGCTGCTTCTGTTGCGTACTTTAGTCCTACGTGATTAATTCCAATTAATGATGATTTGAAACATAACTGTTATGCAGGCAAAATGGGGGGGAAAGACAAATACAAGACTGAACAAAAGAATAAATCAGAAAAAAAATATGGAAAAACAAAATAAAAGGAGACGAACATAAAGCACAATAATGATCAAATCAACTGTGGAGAAAAGGAAAAACAGAATGAAGAGGGAAGGAAAAGAATGTAATATAGTTTGGGAAAATAAAATGTAATATCTCCAAGTTCTACCAAAATTACATATATGAAATATATATTCTCTACGAAACATTTTGTACATAGTTTAGCTTTATTTCAGTCAGTGAGTGGGGCATCTGTTGACGTCAGACGATCTTCGAACACACGCTCAGCATCAGCGCATCTTTTATTTATTTATTTTCTCTTCACGCGCCTCTCCCCTCCACCCTGGCCCCCGCGTGACGCGCACAAACACCGCCGGACCTCCAGATCCTCGCGCTCTCCGCTCGCGCCTGCCTCGTTATGCCTTTGATCCCTGCCGGCCTGCCGCCATGTCCGCTGCCGACCGCTCCCTGCCGCCGCTGCTGATCCTCTTCCTGCCGTCTTCGCTGCTCATCTGCCTGGATGGACCGCTGAGAGCCGCGGCGGAGGGCGGAGGCCTGTCCTCGCCCCCATCTCCGCTCGGGGACAATGGCGTTCCGGCCGCCGTGGGAGGAGACACCTCAGGTAAACATCAGCAGATGATGCCTGGGCGAACCCAGAGCAGCGGTGTGTTTGTCTGCAGACTGAATAACGATCCAAAACGGTTCCATCATTATTAACCCGGAGCCTCGGTGTTAATCGGGACCTGGTGGATCCTGATGGAGGTGAAGCTCCTGGATCTCAGCTGGGCTCACCTCATCATACGTGCAGCTCTCGTCTCCTCCTTTCTTTCTTCCCAGAAGCCCAGTTTTCCCTGAAGGTTCTGGTGAGAGACGTGGTGACCCGCCGGTCCCTGGCCGGGGCCTCCGTGGACGTCTACCTGAACCACACCTCGAAGAATTCAGCCCAGACGGGGGAGGACGGGGAGGTCCTGCTCCGGGTGCCCTACGATCCGGGTGTTAGTTTGACTCTGCTGGGCAGTAAGGAGGGGTACGTTCCCACCCCGCTGCCCTGGAGCACCATCAAGAGACCAAGTGAGTGTCTTACAGAGACCTTCCGTGTTATTTACTGTAAAGTCAGCAGAACCCTCATCTGCATTATTCATGAGTTTTACCGAGGCGCCTGTGACAACACACGAGACGAGCTCTGCTTATTTTATCGACTCCATCGACGTGTCACCGGACCGTCTTTCTCCTGCTCAGAAACAGGGAGGCCATAATGGGACAAAGGGCCCCTCTCTATTGTCCCGCGTCCCCACAGCGGGTCTGGGTTTGGCAACGACGCAGCAGGGAGGTGGCGGTCTAGATGGAGGATGGAGCAGGTGTTTAATGGCTCTTGTTTTTCAGAGACACCTCCCCTTTGTGCTTGGGATCCAGACTGATGAGAATGAGGATTCCATCTAGTGGTTAATGTACAGAATTACATTTTTGTTTGTAATTTTTTTCCAGTCCTATCCAGTGCCCTGCTAATGTTGTGTTTTTGTTCCTATTACACCAGATGCGTTGGGAGGTACAAACTCCTTAAAGTTACATTTTTGTCGATCAAAATGTGTTGTCGATCATAAGCATTTTTGGTTTTATTACAGTTTTCTCCGCTGTGACGTTGCTGCTGCTCCCTCACAGTCAGGGAAACATCTGGCTGTTTGAAGACTCGGTGCTCATCACCAGGAAGTTACCTGGTAGGTTTACCTTCATCTCTGTGAGAAAATTTACATAAAAACACTTTTTTTAAAATATTTATTACTCATCCTCTTTTTCACAGACAGCTCATCCCAACCTAAGGCCAAGTTCCCCAAGAACCTCCTCGCCGTCTCCGATAAAAGCAACATCTCCTCACTGATGGCATACCTGACTGTGCCACAGCACCACCTGGCAAAGGGCTGCACCAACTGCACCCCGGGGATCATCAGCAGTAAATCCGGTTAGTATTTCATTTTGCTCAATAAGGCTCGTCCAAATCTCAAGATTTGAAATTTCTGGGAAATCTTTCCAGCGCTCAGAAGCGTCGAGCTGAAGGCGGTGGCGGCCGTCAGCATTCAGTTGTACTCCGGCAGCGAGGAGCTTCAGGTCCGAGGACCCATCCAAATCAGCCTGCCGCTGGAACACAACACTCACTTGAGGTCCTCAAACACAGTCCCCGCCTGGGCCTTCAACCTGAAAACAGGTAGGAGTAAAACACTTTGAGAATATCAGAAAGCACGAGCGACATAAGCTTGACTACACAAACCAATGCTCTGCGAAGGTGCCTGGGAGAATCACGGTCTGGGAATAGTTAAAGCAGTCGGCGAGGAACTGGTTTGGACTTACACCGCATCCCATCTGGGCTACTGGATTGCCGCCCCCCACCCTTTGGCAAAAGGTACCTTTCTCTATGTCACATAGCGGTGCTGCGAAAACACGTTTTACGCCTCAGGGATTAGATTTTTGGCCTTAACAATCACATCGATAGCTGATCTCTTTTGTTGTTGAAGAACCATCCACCTTAACCAAGGCAAGTTAGTTCTGTGACCTCCTGGATGAGTTGGGGATGAGAATTTAAAGTAATTTTTATAGGTTGGACTCTCCTTCACCATCGTTTCATATTTTATCCATTTTCTAGATAATGTCACTATCTCTGGTTTCTTTTCTCGTTAGATTGAGAGAGGTTGCGTAACATTTAGAATCTTAGCTCAGTTCCATTGATTGCTTTGTTCTATAGGTTGCTCATGAATCTGAATTTAAAAAATGCGATTAAATAAGACTGTAAACACCTTTTCACACCACTGTAAACACAGTGTCTGACACCAGGAAATAATCTTACGTTGCAGATTATTTCGGACACGTAAGTTCAATGGATTTCATCTCTTACCACACCTATCTTTTGGTGGGAATACTGGGAGGAACTCTTGCCACGGCGATCGGATTCCTGTCTTTGCTTCTCTGTCACTGCGGGTACGTATGAAAAACACTCAGTTATAGTAGATATAAATAAAGGTTGCCGAAGGTCCAGATAACCAACTCTATGGAGTTGTGCCGTTTCCACATCCAGCAGTTCCCGTCGAGAAGCCACGAGGAGGAGAAGGGCCCGCTTTTCCAAACTCACCGTAGTAAAAAAAGACCAGACGACCTCCACCCACACGGAGGAGGGTTTGCTTCTCCGATCTGGCGACAACAGCCTTACCTCCTGCAGCGTTCAGTGCGAACCTTCATCCATACCCAGACACAAAGCCAACTACAACATCTATGTGGAGGATCCTGGGAGTCTGACGACAGCTCCTCCTTACGACAACACGGCTTCAGATTGGACGAAGGGGACTCGGCCTCCGCCGCACTACCTCAACAACCAGGACGTGGCTCGGATACGCGAGAAAGCGGAGCAAAATCGGGCCAACATGAACTCTGACAACTTCTTTCAAGACAAACTGGTTCACATCTACAACCAGCCGGTGGCGATTATTCCAGCTCCAGAGCTGTTCGGTGCTCAGGAGCAGCAGCTACAGGGCTGCAAGGCCGCCACTTTCCCCAGGAACGGAGCCGAGTACGACGCTCATTCCGAGCCCGCGAGCAAAGACAACTACACCCAGACACTACCCAAAGTCCACTGTCAAGACGGGAGCAGTCCACAGCAGGGCAATCCGGATGAGCCTCAGCCTCTGGAGACACCCCCACCGGGACAAGGTCCTACCGCCGGTGTCTGGGGGCGCTACAGTAACCTCCTGGAGTCCTCCGTATCCGTGCCAGGGACTCTCAACGAAGCGGCCGGCGTGGAGGCCTTCAGCAGCGGCCACAGCAGCGAGCTCCAGGGGATTTCCGAGCGCACCTTACTGGAACTGACTCGTGGCAAGTCCTCATCGGCTCACCCCAGGGCTTGGTTCGTCTCCCTAGACGGAAAACCGGCCGCCCAGGTTCGCCATTCCATCATCGAGCTCCAGAGTCGCCACCGGCCACCGAGCAGCAACGACACCAGCCTGGACTCGGGGGTGGACATGAACGAGCCCCTGCAGAACATCCGCGACGTGGAGCGAGACAGGCCGTCGACGAGGGGCTCCTCGCTGCCGCGTCACGGCAGAGGCGGCCGTTACGGCGAGGAGCAAGACCCGAGCAGTAGCGAGAGCGGCACCACCGCCACTTGTACGCCAGAGGACCCTTCCCTAAGGAACATTCTAGACGGGAGCAGCGGAGCTATTCCCAATATTCCCGAAGAGCAGGACGGGATGGATACATCCAGCGCTCAGGAGGACAGCGAGTCGAAAGGCACGCCGCCACCTCGACGACTTCGGAAGGCGAGAGAAAGAGGGAAGGCGGAGAAGAGAAGCACCAAGCACGTCCGAGAGGGAAGACCTTTGACCAAGAGAAGTTAGAGCTCGCTTTAAACCCACTGGAATCACGTCCTGAAATGTGTGTTTACTTGGGCATTGTTGTCGTAGAGTCCCACGATTGTACAACTTTGCCAAAGAAAGCAAACATCGTAGAGGCAGGTGCCGTTTAACCCTCCCATTATGTCGTGGGTCAAATTCACCCATTGTAAGGTTAAAAAATCTAAAGAAAACTGTTAAAAGTAGTTTTTTCTTTTTGGAACTTTTCCTGCTTGACTTAATAAGCATAAAGAGCATACCAAATGAAAAATGGTTATTTTATGTAGTTTTATGCAGTCAAAAAGGGTCCAAAGTGATACTATTTGTTTGTATGCTACTGTGAGACTAATTTCATCTGCTACACAGACAAAAATGCACTGCCTTTCCTTTTTCTCTTTACCTCACTAGTAAACTGTGAGAAATCAGGAGCCGAGAAGGCTTTTCTGTTCTCATGAGCAAATTTGATCCATGTTGAGTGGACACAGAGGAGGGGGGCAAACATATGAATATTCTTTTCAAGGAAGTACTAAAATCTTAGACATTGCACGATGTAGTCGTTTTCACATTTTCAGAATCCTTAAAAAGGGGCTGAGGGGCTAACGTCCCTAAAAAGTAAGAACATGTTGTGCTCATAAACAATTTGCACAAAAGTCTTGAAACGAGCACTTGAAAGGACCAGAAAGAAAGAATGAGGATTAGACAACTTGGACCAGATTACTGGGTCATACTGCATACAGGCAGTGAAAAAGAAACAAATATGTCATTTTCACGTATAACCGTTGATTTTTCTTTGTATGTTTTCCTAGTGAATGTAAGAAAAACAATCAAGTAAATACATCCGTGACGTGGATGTATTTACGTCGCGGATGTAAATACATCTATCATCAAATATGGATTGAAATTATTTGCAATAATCTGATGTGAAATTGTTTTGGGGAAAATATGCGAACGTAACGGCAGGGTTAAAAGGTTTCTGCACCTCATTCTCTCATTTCTTCAAATCTGAAGATCACCAGCGAGATTCTTCAAAGCCGATATGATGCGTAACCATTTGTTTGCTTTACAGAGGGTGCCTTTCTTACTGCCTGGAGTCACAAAATGTAATTTGTTTCCTTGTATTTGTTGAAAATCTCAATCTGCAGGATGGACAGTAGCACCTATCCTCACCACAAATGCCTGCTTTAAATTCAACAAACTTTCCTAATTGTCTGCACTCACTTGGTTTTTGAGCAGACCGCCTCAAGAGGACCGCAACACCGAACCGGAGAAAGACAAACGTACACAAGTACAGAGCTGCCACATTACGTTTACACGTGATATGCGATATTTTAGGTCTACAGTTGCTTTGATTTGCATGAAAATAAACGTTTCTATTAGCGAGCGAACACATAGAGGCACAGAGTAAGTAGGAGGTCAGAATAGCTTTTAGACAAATCGGTCACCGAATGTTTTTACCGTCAGGTCTCATACAGTGTCGCGCTGCCAATCGTACCTATTCCAACTGTGGGATTTCTACTCAACAGTTGTAGAGGAGCGAAAGAGCCAATATTTGTTTATTTCCAAGTTTAGAAATGTATTCAGGGGTTTATACGCTTTAACATAAAACAGGTTTTACTTTCATCGTCCACCGATCCAGTCGGGATACTTTTAGGCCAGGATCTCGATACGTTTTTTACGTCTTTGTGCACGATCGACTATCAAACACAGAGTCGAAGTCGACTAAATGTTTTGATGCTTTTGAACTGCCAAAGGAGTCGTGGAAAGCAAAAGACAACGCCTGTCCCGTCCGTCGCCGCCGCGCAAATTCACGCAAAGGCACATCTTTGCGGTAGTTGTTGGGATGAACTGGGGGAGTCATAGCTGAAAAGACCCAGTATGATCTGACTTGTGAGCCAGGTGGTCAAAAACAGCAAAGGGAAAAGGCCTTTACTTGGGGAAAACTACCGGCTCTGGTGTTGGTATCAGTTTAAAAAAAAAAAGGTTTCAGACCTGTAATTTATGGACCAGTACCCACTGCTATGACGCCTTTGGTCCAAAATATTGAACAAAACTGAAGTTCCAGGAATCACTGAAATAAGACAGTATTGTTCATCCTTTATAGGGTCAGTTCTTTTCATGTAAGCTTATAGTGCAGGCCAAAAGTTTGGAATCACTAAACAACAAGATAACATAAAGAGACTTTTATTAGACTGTACTTTGCTCTATTTATTGGATTGGATTGGATTGAGCTGCTATTTTTTCGAAAATAATTTTTCAAGGAAAGCATCAAACGGAGTTGTTTCCAAACTTTTGGCATCTCTGCATATTCAGAAAACTACATAGAGGATCAGTAGCATCAATTTAAGATGGAATCCTTAAAAGGATTAAGATTCCAAGCACGTAGCTACCGTAACACCGTCATCTGCCTCGGTACGTCAAGTTACGAAGCCTTCAGACATTTGAAATCGATCAGGACGAAACAGAATAACTCTCACCACAAATGAATATTTCCTGCAAATCAACTTCAGCTTTATAGTCTTCCATTATAGCTGTACTGCTACTTATTTTGAATCACGATCAATGCTCGATTCCATATTCAAGTGTTGGCTTTTATATGTAGATACCATTTTCTGTGAGCAGTAGTTTAACAACGTCATGTTGTTTGTTATTGTTTATTTTTATTTCTGTTTCAAAGAAGGTGGAACGATCCAGTCACGTTGTGTTGACCTTACTTATCGTAAGGTCTTCTAAGACACGTAGCTCGATAACGAATATCATCAGCTGGAAAACGCAACGTCTCGCTTCTTTTTCAGTGAGACGAGAAGGAGTTTTCAACACTTTGTGCAGATATTCTAGTTTACTACACTAAACCTGTTGTAGCGATCCAGACGAATGTAATCTGTGCTAAATTTGCCGTGCTCTCACTCGTATGGATCCATCCACCTTCACGCCCTTCGGTTTCTTCCGATCGGGCCACCGCTTGTGTTTTGACCTTTGTAGCGATGTTAGCATTGTTGTAGTTATTGCATCTTTTGAGAACTTGCTTAATAAACTTACTTTATACCAAAATACTCTAAATGATCTTTTCCGATCTAATAACCGGATTAAAACGCATCGAGCAAAACGTGCAGACATCCTCGTCCGCTTTTATCGTTTGTTTATTGAAAATCCAGTCATTCTCAGCTCCAAGCCGTGTCCCGTCGAGTCTCCAACAGCCTCCTCGTCCACGTCTTTCAGATGCGCTTCGGCTTTCCCGGAGGCCACGGCGCCTCGGGTCTTTGTGCGGGAATCCAGAGCCAGACGACTAAAAGACGCGGCAGCAGCTCCACACGCAGGAGAAGGTTTTGCACTTTGAGCGAGCAGCGCCGTCCCAGGGACAAACAGGTCTTTCAGACGGTCTTCCCGCCGCCGGACGGAGGCGACCTCAGGAGAGCTCTTCCCGTCGGTCGGTCTCTGACAGTAGATGACGTATCCATCTAGGGGACAGGAGCGTGAGCTCAGGAGGATCCGGTCCACACAGTCCACGTGAAACTGAGGGAAAAGACAAACAAACATCACGGTGCCTTCAAAGAGTATCGGAACATCTTAAACTTGTTCACATTTTGACATATTACGACCTAAACGTTGGTTTATTTCAGTGCCACAAAGATCATTCTTATGATGTTGAGAAATATTTCTACAGAGAAACTTTCTAGCTCAAGTTTAGTCTGTAGAGTTGAAGCTTCTCAACTGAATATGTCGTTGTAAAACATGACACCTATACTGTTGTTTTGCTCTCATCTGACTTGTGTTCAACCATAGACGGCGTAGGGCTAGCTGGAAGAGCACGCGTACCTGGTGTCGACAGGGCAGAGTTCGGAGCTGCTGACCCTCAGCGAATCCCCGCAGGCAGAGCCGACACTGCATCCCCTCATCCAGCAGCCGAGATCCGCGCCTCACCTTGGCTGCAGGGACACGTTTCAACACGACGTCGGCGGGAGGCTCCGCTGGAGCGCTGAGGAGAAGACGGCAACACTTAGCAACCACGCGAGCACGGCGGGAAGTAAATCCTCCCCGAACGCACCTTCCACCCTGTGGCTCTGGATCCTGGACGGAGTCTTCAGACGCAGGAGTCCACTCTTCTTTTCTTGTCTGTTTTAAGCGAAAAAGGTCGTTTCGTTCAGAAGCCGTTTAGATTGCGACGGTCCGACCCGACGAGGCGAAACCACAGAGCCTTACCATTCTCGAAGCAAGAGGATGCTGCGAGTGGCTGCCTTTCTTTACGCAGGTCTCACAGAGATACAGAGAGCTGCAGAGGCTGCATCTGCAAAAGACACAAAGATTTATTGGGAAAGCGATGTTTTTTCCCAGAGACTGTTGTTTTATTGGGGTTTTTGTGTTTCAGAGGTTTTTACTAACACACCATCTGATGAAAACCTCACTACATTTACTGACAACGGTGAGGTCGGACGGGTCGCGACGGTAAAACACGTTACTAGCGGTAACCGCTGGTTACCAGCGCCACGGCTCCAGATTGTAACCAGACGGCGATCTCCTCAGACAGGCGGTTCTTTGGTATGACAGGTAACCTCAGGTTCTTCTGGGCTTATGTACCGTGTTAATAAACCATAGCAGCTAGGTGGTGGTGTTGGCTTCCCCATCCTGCGCTGAGTTAAATAGGATTCATCTCTTCTAAAGCGGGCAGTTTGGCCGCAGGAGTGTAGATGCGGTCCAACCCACCTGTAGCAGGTCCCAGTGACCGGGCTCACTCTGCAGCTGCAGCAGACCACTCCCAGGTGTCTCTCTGCCGGCTCCCTCTCCGCAGCCGTGAAGAGCCGGGCTGCGTTCTTGGCCTGCTCCCGGAGCAGCTGCAGGGAGCCGAAGCTCTCCCTGCACAGGGGGCACCGCAGCATCTCCCGGCCGTCCGACAGGCCCTGGTGGTCGGCCCACACCTTCACGCAGGAGATGTGGACACCGTTACCGCAGCCGTACCTTACGGGGACAGACGGAGGGCGTAAGGACAGGCGAGCCCAGAAACCGAGGTAAACGTTAAGGTTGACAGAAACCCAAACCCACCTGCAGTAACACACCGGCTGTTTTTTTTGCAGCAGGCCCTCCAGACAGATCGGACAGACGTCTCCGTTCTCGATCTCTTTCCGGCAGACGACTCCGGTCTCTTGTTCCGGAAGGCTCCGGTCGGGGGTCCCGGCAACAGAGGCTTTTGGCAGGTGCGAACCCTGGAGAACCTCCAGCATCTGGCGCTCCGACAGCCCCGTCTGAAACGCATCTGAAGAGGAAAAACACTTCAACGGGTGCCGGATGTCGCCGTGTCATCAAAACTAGAAAAGGTACGGAAAGCAGCAAAGCTCACACTGGTGCTCTCTGGGTAGCCGGAATTTCCTCAGCAAAATCCTGGAATCACACACACCTTGAAATCAATGGAAGGCTTTAGTAGTAAGCAAATATACTTTAGACCATAGTTATAGATGGTCAACTTCAGCTAACTACTACGGGGTTTGCTTGGAAAAAGCTCTTTACCTGGTGTGAAACAATGGAACATGTAATGCAAAGTCGCATTCCATTAAAAGTGTCATTATTGACCAAATGACACTTTATATCAGCAGTCATAAACACTCATCAAGTCTCCTTTCATGTTCCTGACGGGTCTTTTCTCAGGGTTACGACAGGTTCACGTCAGTCTTAAGGACACCACTTGAAAGTAAATTGTTAACAAAATATGAAACGCTAGTTTGAAAGTCACTCACTCAATCTGAAGAACCTGGATAACATTAGAATGAAGTGGGGAAGCAAAGTGTGTGTCGGCGATACCAGCAGATGTGCACGCACGGCTGCCGCTCCCTGGCGAACGTCGGACAGGTGCACGTATGCCTCTCGCCCAAGCACACCTGGACAACAAGAGGACACGTCGGGTCCTTTCTCTCCCCCAATTGTCTCGAGAGGACCCCGAGGCGACCGACCTTAAAGTTTTCCGTCTCTCCGTCCTCCCTCAGCAGGAAGGCAGTCGGGCCGAAGGAGCGCAGCAGGAACACGGTGGAGGCGAGGGCTCGGTCCTGAAGGGAGCTCACCGCGTCGTCGGGAACGTTCCTCCAGCCGGTTCGCCTGGACATCCTGACACCGAGGGGGGGAGCGAGAGGACACCGGAACATTATGGGAAACGGTTATAGCAAAAGGATATGACATAAAGTGTTGACGAGGAGCGTCCATCTAAAAAATTGACTAAAGAAGAGATGTAACCCCCCGCCTAAAAAGAAGAGTTTAGAATTACAAATGTAATAATGTAATTCTAGGGACACGTCTCATTCACTGCAAGTTAAGAACTATGTATTGCAGGGACTGTTGAGAAGTGGGACAAAATGGGTTTAAAATTTTCCCCAAATATTTGGAATTATTCCTCAAGCTTATATGTGTGATAAAGAATGTTTTGGAAATGTAAAGATACTACTTTCTTTCTTCTTTTTTTTTTCCACAATTACATTTGTAATGGTCCTCACCCAGAACTTTTTCCTCAATATGTCATTCAAAGTATTTATTCTAATACTTTTACTAGATTTTTTATAATATATTAACTTTGTCTTCCTGAAATAACTAGCTGTGCAGGACAAGGGATTTTAAAGACACCGTCCACCTACTAAAATGTTTAACCAAATAAAGTAATCAGCAAACCCCAGGAAGTTGTGCTCACGTGGCCCAGGTTAGCGTTTACAGATATTACAAATTATTTAGATTTGAGTTGATCAAAAGTTGTGCTTTATCCATGGGCCCTGTTTTGTCCGTTTAAGTGTATAATATTGATATTTGATGTATTGATATTTGTAAAGTAGCTGATAGAATGACCTTTGTAGCTTGCATTAAATGACCTATTTTGATCAGTATTTGCTTTTTAACTAATTCTGTAGTTAATTTTCTCTCTCATTCGTTAGTAACTCTGGTTCTTTATGCTCACCGGCTGGAATCAGTCAGGCTCTTATTTAGTAAATTTGAGACCTCGAAACGTCCGAAGCGACGTCGTTAATTTACAAACAGCTCGGCTCTAAGACGGGAGTTCAAGGCAACAGACAAAGCGAACCGTTTGCATACGAACCGCTTAAATCAACACATAAATAAACCACATTGAAAAAGAATTGATTATCTAACCTGTTTCGGCACGGACGTGTTAGAAAGTAGTCTCTGTTTTCCGCCACAACAATGAGACGACAGAACTTTAAACCGTAACCGACTGGGAGATCCTGTCGGCATGGTAACGGTAGGCCGGCAGAGGGCGACATTGTCCAGAAATGGAAGAATGGATTTTGTAGATGCAACAGAATAATAAAAAAGAACTTTGTCGTTATTTTGATATAAGAAAAAAATTCTCAAATATCAAAATAAAGCAGGTCATTCAGGTGAAAGTCAATTCCAAACTTGATTTTTGACCCCAGAGGGAACCGAATCGATATTCTTTGCATATTCAAAGCCGAGGAAGAGCAGAGCCGCCACTTACTTTCTTTTGGGTTCACAGCCAAAAATACAGAAAACAAACCAACCAAACAGAACCACAAAACGTAAGACTGACGGCGGAGACGGAGAGCAGAACCGGGCAACTTATTTTCTATGTAACAAGGTACATAGGACTCGAATACAGGAAGACGGAGTCCGTCAGCAGCGCGTGCAGCTCGGACGAAATCATCACTAAGCGTTTCCTTGTTGTTGTTCCAAGTGGATATTTTCTGTGCCTCACCTGGGAGGAGAGAAGATGATGTGATGTGTTATTTAGTGTTGAAAATAATTCATCACTAAACGAATGATTTTCTTTCAGTTTGAGTAGTAAATCTCGGCTTCAGTTCCTGCCGGATCTCTACTCCCAGACGAAGAACAGAGAGAGATTGAAACAATTGGTTTTCCAGTCTGCTCCTTAAATGTGGAGCATAAAAGCGATAAAGGAGATTCCCCCTGGAAGTCACGAAAGTCCAATCAGAAAAGAAACCAGCCAAACACGACGAGAGCGACGCGAGGAGTTTCCTACGGTGTCTACCTTTCATCTCACATTTGGTTTCACTCTGTATCAAATGCGATTATTAACAAAGGTAATTTTCACCCAGGGGCTCGGGGAAGTCGGGCGGCGCACAGAGACCAAAACGAGCGAATGTGTTTGCATCCAACACATTAGGACGACAGACACCAAGGAGTCACTCTCACTTTGTAAGAACTGAGATTGATTTCAGATCTTTCTTCTTGTTTTTGAGATGAACTCAATCTTTGGTCGTTTCTCTCATGTGTTTTCAGTAGGCTATAGATATTTAATTATTATAAGTGAAATCATTCAATACCAGAGATGCTGATAACTCCAGCTTAAACAGCTGTTTAAGATGTCATTTCAGTAGCGTAAGGTTGTATTTATGCAGCTCAGATTAAAATGACCACTAAATGTTCCTTCTTGTCGTTCCAGGTTTTGTCGACGGGAATCGGAGGAACAAAGAAGTTGTTTGTCCGATTCACTGCAAGTCAATCGGACGCAGCAGAGAGGAGAGAAGACGGCGGAGACGTTTACATCGGTCTGCGGAGACGAACCATTATCGCCTGGACTTTCTGCCGATTCCGTAATCCCAGATGAAGGGAGAGACCTTTTATCTCACAGCTCAGGGTGTTTTAGCTGTTATTCTAAATCGAAATGATGAGTGCATTTAGATGTAAACAAAGTTAATAAAAGATGATTTTATCAGATGATTCATTTATCTGAATCATCTGATAAACCTTTTTTCACAATAAAAGTTATTAATGTATTTTTCCCTTTTTCTCTTCTTTCAGTTGTTTCTCAGGGTTTTTCCTGTCGGTGCAATCCAGAGACGAGAGCATCCAGCTTTTTTACGGCTTGCAGCTTCTGAACTCGAACCTCTCTCAGAGGATCTGCCGTTCTCTTTTGACGGACAGTCTCTCCAACGACGTCGTTTCGTTTCCGTCTCTGCGGGCGAGAGGAGGCCGAGCGGCCTCTCCTCCGGTCGTAGAAAGCCAAAGCTCAATCGTAGAGATAACGGTCGAAACTCGCCTTTCTTTGGAATAGCCTTTTGAGGCTGGTCAACCAGCTTAATCATTGGGTAATTAAGCATTCAGGTAGCAATGGACCAATTGCTCAAATAGATGTTGCCTGGCATCTAGAGGGATGACTTAACAGCCAGTCAGGTCCTTATCTTCTTTTATCTTCTTGCTGAGTTCTGAACGATTAATGTGTTGTGTGTTCTGTTTTTGTTTTGTATTTTTCAGCGTAAGTTCTCCATTTGATGAGACCTGAAACTTTTTCAAGACATTCAGAAAGTGTAAGTCTGTATTTAGTTTCTACTCAAGTTTGCAAAGGGGCTAGTTGCTCACAAAGGCTACACTCTATCTATCCGGTCCACACGAGCACAAATCGACGTGTTGCGAAATCAGCAAGAAAATGTCCAGAGTATGCAAAGCAGTGCTCATTTCCAACCGAAGAGATTTCATACCAACTTCTGAGCACGAGCTTTTCAAGCTCGTCAAACGGTCACGTCACTTTGTTCCCAGGAATCACCGATCTGTACAGCTCAGCAAGCCACGTGGCAAAATATTAATCAAAAAAGTTGTGTACTGTACCTTCATATTTAGGGCGATTTGAAGGAGTATTTTAGAAGGTGGTTGGTTGGTAAATCTGCCGTGCATAACATTTGAAAACCCCCCCCAAAAAATCAGAAACACTTGTAAAGTCATCATTTGGAGCTTATTCTAACTTTTGGAAGAGATGGAGCTACGAATGGTGGAGAAAATGAAAACAATTTTAGCCATTTTTTTCTCTATCAAGCCATCCATGTGTTAATGAATGAATGTCTGTTTTTTGTCGTTGCAGGGGATCATACTCAAGTATTGCTTCACCAACCTTCATTTTACGATGACTTTTCATAGAACTGAAGATTTCACCTAACCAATGCAGGAGCCATTTGTCATGTTGTCGACGGATCCGCCACCAACATCAATAATCTATCTACAAATCAGTGTCACTGATATATTGAATGTTTTTGTATCTTTTGTCATGTTGTGCAAACCATAATGTGTACACACAACCCTGTGCATGTTTTGTTCTTACTATCAGCATGTGTATGTGTTAATATCTAAATTAAGTGAACAAGAAACCAGGCCATACATGTCAAAATGAACAGCAGAATAGCACGGTACCTCGTAACTGTGCCGTTACCAATCAGGTCTCTCTTTCCATTGACTGCTTTGGGTGTGGTAACTACCCAAAGAACAGGAGTGGTTGTGTCAAATTAGCTACTCAATTTTTTTTTTTCTCCTAGATATACTCAACCGTAGCTACAACTCAAGTGTTTAAGCAGATGTAAACAGAAATGCTCTCAAATTTTTGTGAACATAAGTGGAAAAACAAAAGGTAATTTGTTGTTTAGGAATGATGCAATGTAAGTGTGAGCACACTTCAGGCAGTGAAAGAACTTTTAAACAGTTCCAGTGAAAAGCAACTTAATGATCAAAATTATCCTAACTCTGAGCACCTAGATTGCTAGGTGCTTGGCTGGCGCAGTGGAAAAACTACTCGGTTCAAGTCTTGCTTCTGACAGACGCAGCACTTTTAAAATAGGAGTTCTAACTTTTTTATAAGCAGGACAGGACAAATGAAAAGTACCGTTTTCATTAGAAATGCATTCCAACATTTATTTTTTCAGAAGAAACGAAGCTATGAAGGGTGGGTCAATGACATTAAGCATTTGTTGTAAAAATTGGGTGTTATCTGTTTTGTAAGTAATCTCAAAAGGAGTGTATTATCTTTTTCTGCAACCCAGGATGAAAGAAAAAAAAAAAAGTCATTGCTTAAACATACAAAACCTTTTTACCTGCTGTTGACAGCCAGGAATAAAATCTAAAGAAGTGCTTGTTTGGCACAATGGATAGGGACTGTACCTTTGGTCCCAACGGTTCTTAGTTCAAGACCTGCTTACGGCATGGTTTTTAAAATTTAACATGGAAAACCGACTTTGTGGTACTTGTAGAAGTTCGAGCGCCACGCTTGTCGGGTGCTTGGTTAGCACAGTGGATATGAATCTGTGCATTGGGCCCAGTGATCCTTGGTTCAAGTCTGGCTTAAGGCATGGTTTTAAAATTTAACATGGAAAACCGACTTTGTGGTACTTGTAGAAGTTCGAGCGCCTAGATTGTCGGGTGCTTGGTTAGCACAGTGGCTATGAATCTGTACATTGGACCCAGAGATCCTGGGTTCAAGCCCCATGTGTGGAGAGGGTTTCTCAGTGAGATGGGAAGGCAGGCTGGAAAGAGGGTGTGGCAAGGGAGGCAGGAAGAGTAGAGTAGACAGGTTCCTCTTCCCCCTCTCTCACCCCCCATTGGGGGAGAGAGAGGGGCCATTTGTTTCCACAGGGGAGAGGGGACAATGAGAAGGCTGGATTAAGGGCAGAAGGTAGACACCTCTGTAGTCTCCTATAAAATGGAAAGGTTTATTAGTAGTTTCAATGCTCTGAAAAATAAAAACTTAAAGGAAAGGCAGGGCCTTTGACTTACTTGTAGAAGTTTGAGTTCAAAGATTGTCGGGTGCTTGGTTAGCACAGTGGATATGAATCTGTGCATTGGACCCAGTGATCCTGGGTTCAAGCCCATGTGTGGAGAGGGTTTCTCAGTGAGATGGGAAGGCAGGAGGGTGTGGCCAGGAAGAGCAGACTAGGTAGGCAGGTTCCTCCTCTGTCACCCCACCATTAGGGGAGAGAGGACAATGAGAAGGCTGGATTAAGGGCAGAAGGTAGATACCTCTCTAGTGTCCTATACAAATGGAAAAGTTTATTAGTAGTTTCAACGTGCTGGAACAAAAAAAACCTACTTGCTTTCTTATGTACTTCCTTACTTTCTTACTTACGTACTCTCCGCACGCAGGGCTTGAGGATCACTGGGCCCAATGCACAGATCCTTATCCACTGTGCTAACCAAGTACTTGCCAACCTTGGCGCTCGAACTTATACAAATACCACACGTTTGTATCCAGGAACGTGCCATCTTTTTTGTACATCCCTCAAGCAGGTCTTGAAAAACAGAATATTAGGCAAAAGTCCATGCCTATTTTCACAGTACCAACCAAGTTGATGAGAACATAGGCACTTGAATTTTCCACAAAACAATGTAATCTTTTACTACTATGCCTGAAGCAGGTCTTAAACCCAGAATCGTAAGACCCAAAGCACAGTCTCTATCCAGTGTGACAACCAAGCCCCTGGGCTGTCCAGAAGTAGGAATTCTGTTTTTGTATGTTTTTTATTGAGTTGCTTTCCACTGCAGAACTTTAAAAAGCTGCATGACTACCATAAGCAGATCTCAAACCCAGAGTCCTCAGACCTTATGAAATGCCTGAAACTACAGTAGTCAACAGCAAATAGAAAAAGTTAGTTTTTTGTCTCTTTCTTTCTTTTTAGGAGGCTGGATACATGGAGATGACATTTGAATCCCTTAATATTGCACCTGCCTCAAAATATTTTATATCCAAGACACAGCTTACTTTGATAGCTGAGGTTTCATTACAATATTGTGGTTTGCAGAAAACATCTTATTTTGACCCAGTGAAATGATGAATGCCTCTTTTTTTTTTGCCAAAACAAAGTGTTTTGTTTTTTTGTTGTTGAAAGGCCGGAAGTTCATTCCACACTCATTTGTTCCAAAATGCAGCATGTTTGAAAATGAATTTCAGCAACACCATTAACAATGCCTCAAGCTTCATTAAACAGCTTTATGCAATTATGTAAAAATAATTCAAATATACACTGGTGAACTGCTTGTGTATCGGTGTGGGAACAATCGTCTCATCTTTAATGTTTAATGTGATGATTGTAGATTTCAGGAGGAACAGCTCAAACACCATTTCCATCATGGCAAGAGAAGTGGAGGTGGTGAATATGAATACCTTTGTGTTCACCTGGACACCAGTAGTAAAGCATCTACTTTACTACTGCAGAGGAGACTTCTGAGGAATCTAAAGATCTCATCTCTTCTGCAGTCATCACAAGTCCCAGAAAACAAACAAAACTTTTACAACCTGAAAAAGAATGCTGTTAATGATCAAGACAATTATGGAAAACCCTGACCATCTGCTTCATAAGATTGTCCTGGGAAAACAGTGTCTTTAGTGCCAACACCCAACTCTTTGAAGACGTTCAATTCATGACCTTTGGAATCAATAAATTATTTTGGAATTTCAATAAGGGATGGCAGAAGATGGTTTTTCAGTGTTTTCTGTCATCTTCAGCTAATCACATTTGTGGAACTGCCTCCTTTTATGAGAATTCCAGGCTGGTCAGCCGCCAAATCAACAACACAATGGTTTATGATATTTATGGTGTCAACTTGCCCAATTTTAGGTAAAAAGGTTAAGTTAATCTGCTTCAAGTATCCTCTGTTCATTCATGTTAGAAGATGGAATTTGGCACAGAACTGCTCCTTTTCCATCAGGAATGCAAGCAGTGACTAATTCTTTGATAAGTCACTGAAATTGCAGTTAGTTGCAATTGGTACACCTATTGCAACGTTTTGATCCTCTCGTGTGTTAATTCCGAGTCATTTTAAGACCAAGTACACGTGACCAAAATATACAGTGATGTGTCTGGATGGAAAAATAAAAACACATGCAATCCTATTTTTCACAGAAACTTTCAACAATCGATGCCCCCCCCCCACCAGACTAATCCGTATTCTCCGTATTTGCAAGACCTAAAACATCAATTAGGATTCAGAACTTTTTCTTCCTTTCTGTTCTTTAACTTACCATTTCTTTGCTTCTGATGAATAATATAAACACTAGAGGAAAATATTCCTTTTTTTTTTTTTTACTGCTCTCTGTCTTTACTGGGCTATTGGTTTTGTTTTAAAACATGTTGATTTGGAACACACGCGTGCTGCCCGCTAAACCTAAACTGTAGAAGGTGGCCGCTGTGAATGTTCCTCCTCCTGGGACGGCCCTCTGATGTCACACGTTGCTTCCCTAGGTTGTGAGCGGCCGAGCTCGGTTCAGTGAACCTCCGCTGCTCTGCGCGCGCGCTGGACCGTTACCCTTTCTCTTCTGCAAAGGTAAGAAAAACCTTAAATGAAACAACTTCATTGTGTTTTCTGCGCTGATCTGACAAGTTAAACACTTGCACAAAGGAGGGAAATTAGATTTTCACTGTTCCAGCTGTTTTCTGGTAAGCCCTGCATTTTTGTCACGCTTAACGAGTAAAAGATGAGTTATTGTGGAACGGACCCCATTCCACCCAAATAAACTATTTCCATGAAATACAGTAAAACATGCAACAAGCAATGTGGATTTGGAGAATGACTTCATGATTTCATGGAGTTCAATCCTTAAATTCCTTCATGCAGATTCAAGTGATTCACATTGTTTTCCTGTTAAACAACTTGCAAAAATTCCACTTTGGTTACAGCTTTTATAGAGAAAACACATTAAGTGATTTTGTGTCCTTTTTTGTTGTTTTTTACATCAAGCATGTTAAGATAAATGTTGCCCTTTATGTTATTGAAACACAGTTGACGCTCTTCAAATAAAGACTTTTTTAATAAGGCGGGATGCTAGCATATTATTCGCTATTAGGTTGATGAAATTAATCGATAGCTTGCATCCTCACTCCGTTTTCTATGTCTGACGCAAAAACGAGGAAAATCTATTTCTACCTACATATTCATTCCACCTGCTTTGACGCTCCGATGGCCCTTTTCACTCGTTTTCTGTTGGATATCATCAATTGTTCCTCCCGACCAATTTTTTTTTTTTTTTTTCAAACATTCCATTTAGAAATAAAATTACTTAATTTCTATTGTTTCTTCTTATTCATTCCACTTGCACAATTATGCCTCCTTTAACAACATACAAGATTAGAAAACATGCTCATTTCTTTTGAAATAAAAACTTACGGTAGTCTCACATAATTTTATAAGTTCTGAGCTCATCGACGAATGTGCCTGTTTAGGGCTACGTCGCTATAATGCAAATTAGCTGCTGCTGATTAACTCCGTCTTTACATTGACCCCTCTCTAATCTGTTTATCTGCAGATTTGGGAGAAACAATAGGAAGAGAACCTTCCTTCAATCCTAGCATTTCAGTAAACGCTTTGTCGGTCGTTTTAAGAGGAATCCTTCCAAAACTGATCTGCGGAAACTACGACGTCCTTTGGCGATGATGCGAGGAAACACTACATGAAGCCTCTCTCTGTGACTGCGTGCGTTGCTGCCGTTGTGTGGCCGTCGCTTAACGTTTTGAATAAAGTGAGCGGAGCTCCGCTTGGGTTGCCAGGTTTAGGGGCTTGACATTTCTTGAGATTATTAGGTACAAATGATTTACACAACTATTTAGTTTACTTTTTGAGGCTGGCAGTTTTGCAGAAACCAGCACAAGAGCTGGCTGTTTACAACGATTCTATAAGCATGCCATTATTTATTATGACATAATAGTGCACCGCTAACTAACTAACAATCATCAGACCAGTTAACAAATCTCCATAATATTATTTTCAGCCACAATAACTACTCATCCTCTATATCTCATTCCCATCAACATTTTCCACAGTTTTCTACAAACTACACTGATCATACATTTTTTCACACTATTGTGAGTAATACTTGTCTTATGGAAAAGTCGCCAGGATTTCATGGATAAATATGAAATCCTTAAAGAAGGAATAGTGACATTACAGCTGAGCTGGCGTTTAACTATTTATTTAACAACTATTTCTCTCAGTAGCGCTATGGCATCAAACCCTGCTGATATGAGATTATAAAACTCTTTCGTTAACCTGCGTGGCTGTCTGCTTTATGAAGGCTCGCCCGACCATTTTCTGGTCGTCTGGACGTCTATCCTGGTCGTTGGTGCCCCCATTACATTTAGCAGGCTCCGTGTTTTGACTAAACGTCCGGTTCAACTGGCTCAACAGGCGTAATGCTCCGCGCGGGAAGGAAGCCGAGGGGAACGGAGGAAGCAAAGGTTCGATCGGTGACCCCTGACATCCTGAACAAAAAAAGGCCTCGGCTCCTTTTACGTGTTTAAGGCGCCGCTCTGTACACACACACGACTCCGCTGCTATATTTATTTTATCTATTGTGATTTGGACAGCTGGAAAAGAAAGAGCCAGAGAATATTGGATAAAACATTACAGTCATAATGGGGCGTGATCATCGCTATTCACTTTTGGAAAAAGCACAAAATGGAGCTTGTGCCAACATGCCGGATCGACCCGGCAGCTGCTCGGGAACAACTTTTATTTGCAAACTCCAGGGACAAACTATTTGCAAAAGTGTGGACATTTTTATCTTTTCCTCTGGATCCATTAAAAATAACCCTAAAATAAGCTGTTGGGGGTAGGAGTGGGGAACCTAATTTAATTATAGCTGTCTGGGTTTGGAATGGTAATAAACATTTATTTTTCTCTTCCTCAGATGATCGGAGCGCAGATGGATCTGAGCCGCATCACGTTGCTGCTGGTGCTCCTCTCCTTCCGCCAGGTAGTCGCGTCTTAACTTTTCTGTAGAAACGTCAACAAGTCACCTGGTGAAACAAACTAAAATAATGTAGAATACCAAGTCTACAATTACATAATATTTCTTCTCCTTTTTTATTCCTTTCCCTTTTACTTAGCAAAATTCTTTTCCTCAAAGAAACTGAACGCTTCAATTACTTCAGAAAGATCCTGTTGGAACGCTACATTTCTAACACCTGATCTCGGTTTCGAGATCAACTTACATCGTTTTTTAAATAAGATCATGCACATTTGGAGGAGAAATGCTGCCACGATTATGTCTGAACATTCAAACTTTATGGTGAAATAACACTGATTTACGTCAAACGTGTTCATTTATCAGAATAGATAAACATCTACATCGTTAACATAACATACTTGTTTTGGCCACTACATTTTTGTTACAAAAATTAGGTTGTTGTGGTTCATAAACATAATTAGATAAATATATATATACACACACACACACACACACACACCTATACTGATGTGAGTTGAGTAAAACACTCAACTCACATCAATTTAGGGATTCAGAAGTTCAGCCTCAATTCTGAATGAATTTTATTACATTTTTTAGGAGTCCTAGGTTCTCAGAACTGCCTAGATCAAAGTGACATTATTCAGTTGTGTGGTATTATCCAGACATTTTGTTTTAACGTATCCGTTTCCTTTATCGTAGCTGTCGGTTGAGGCGACGACCGACGACGACGGAGCCAACGGGACTCACGTCAGCCTCCGGTGGTTGCGTCAGCGGATCGCCGTGTCCCAGTTCCGGTGCTTCCAAAGGATTACGAGAGGATTTGATCACAAAATTAACAATAATGGTGAGCGATGGAAACGCCGCGCTTGGGAAGGCGTCGTGATGAAAAAGCCTCTTCCATAAGAGACTGCTTTCTAAAGGAACGCGCTCGTATGTTAATGTGAAAATTGGAATTTTTTAACTATGATTTTTTTATCAGGGAGTGCAAGAAATCACTGCAATGCAACATGGGACGGATGGCTGTGCTGGGAAGACGCTGAACCTGGAGCCACAGAGCAAAACTGTCCAGACTACTTTGACGATTTTGACACACGAGGTGATTTGCTCTGGTCCTGTAGGAAGCGCACATTTTCAGATTGAGAGAAAGTTATGAAAAATTACAAATGATGTGAGACTGATTGATTTCTACACTGTTTATTTATTCTTATGTATGTGCCCGCCTTGTTTTTGTGTTGTAAAATGTCACGAGTTGCCAGATAATTAAAAAATACAAAATTTAGTAGTATGACATGTATTTGATAACTACAAACACGACTCATAGCTCTAAAAATAAAAAAAATCAAACCAATTATTTTGTTACATCCTGAATTTGAACAGAAAACATTTCTTGAGGATCCTATATTTACAAAAACTACCCCACAAAATACTAAACAAAAGTATTTTGGGGATCTAAACCCTTCTAAATATCTGTACTGCACAGCAGTGGGGGGGCGATCAGATAATGCTAAAGCCTTTTTATTTTTTTGGCCCCCAAAATCCCTTTACGACAATCTAACAACGTCCTGCTGTGTGTGGTGTGTAAAATCAGCCATATTCATCATTATCGCAGCCTGTGGGATTCTCCCTGACTGGGAGCGACAAGGCAGCCTGTTGAATGTGACAGGTAGCCAATCAATAAGAATGGAAGAAATCAGAAACAGTTGACATGGCGCATCTGACAGTCGGGCAGACTATTATATGTGGTTATCTTTCTTACATTAAAAATGTAAACTACGACAAAACATAACTGACCTCCAAGTCATAGTGCAGCAATGATTTGGTGCACTATGATTTGTGCATAAATCATAGTGCACCAAAGGAGTTTGATAAAAGCAGTCTTTTATCAAACTCCTTTTCTTTTTGTTTCGTCTTTTATCTCTTAAAATGAGTCCACAAACTATCACTACTTCTTCTACGTCGTCATCCGTGTTTGATTATTCTAAATTCACGTATGGTATGTTGGGGGTTTTACTGGATTTTCTTCTGGAATCGGGATGTTCGTGAGTGGAATCTGTTCTTGTGTGGTTTGCTGCTCCTGCCGTGTGGCTGGACACACGAACCGATCAAATTTGTTGGACTTTTATTGGCTCTGTGGTCACAAAAGTTTGGCAAATCGGCCGAGAATTCTTAAATCGTGCCGTGTGAACCGGACCTAAAACTCACAAGCTCTACTCCTCTCATCTTGTCACGACCGCTGTCCTAACGCTCTCTGACTCTGGTCGCTATGGTAACGTTTACATATCCCTTCTAAGTAAGATACAGATGTGCCACAAAAACAAACATTTTACTTTCGTGACAATTTTAACTCATGATAATGACTAATGGGAGCCCTGAGCTTGTTTCTCCCATCTGGGAATGATGAGAGACAATGAGACCCAAAGTGTTGCTTATGCACAGGGTGTTTGGTCTCTACGTGGCAAAGCAGTTTGAAGCTTCATTGCCTCATTAACATCCGGTCACCATATCATGCAGAGCAGCTTGGAATGTGGGAATGACCTACCGAGATAACTTCATTTTCCATGTCTCTTCTCTGGGCCTTTTTCTCTTCGCAAAGAAACTTTCCAAAGATATCTTGATTTGTTTCTTACTGATTTTGCTGCTTGTGGCTCAATGTTGGCGCGCAAGACGTAACCGAGAGAATCCGATTAAAGGATTTTCACAATAAAAAAATCCTCCAGACTCAAATTATACATAAAACGGAAATATTGGTCCACAGACCTGTAGCGGTCCACGGCCCAGGGGTTGGGGACCGCTGCGTACAAGGTTTCCCCCAGTGTATTTTAAGCCTGGCGGGCAACCGGGCTTAAAACCGGGCAAAACCCGGGCTAAGCGTTACTTATTTATTCAAGTCTTCTTCAAATATTTGCTTTCGCTAAGACTTTATATGTGGTGTTCAGGTATTCATCTTCCAATCTTTTAACATAACGATCAAGTTACATTGTCCTGCAAACTTGAAACATTTTTTTAACTACAACAAATTTCTAAGGGCTGCTGGATGAATGACCGCCCTGACGCTAAACTACCGGACTTCGGAAGGTTTCTGGGGGAAACCTTGTCGTACGGTTGATTGGTGATAAAGTTGTGTGATATTTTTTGCGCAGCTATAGCGGTGAAAGTCTGCACGGAGACCGGCGAGTGGGCGCGACACCCGGATAGCAACAGAACCTGGACGGACTACACAGGCTGCAAACCCAACGAAACAAACTGGACGGTAAGAAACGAGCGCGCCGGCGCTCGCGCTGAGACTGAGCCGAGCGTGGCTACGTTAACGTCGTCTCGCCTTCTTTCAGCCTACGGCCATGACCCACTTCTACTTGATCATGATTGGTCATGGACTGTCGCTCGTATCGCTCCTCGTTTCCTTAGGAATCTTCTTCTATTTCAAGTAAGTCGCCTTAAATCAGGAATAAGCTCATCATTTGCTCGTGATTAAATGTGCCTAAATTCTCCTTTCTGGTTTCCTCAGAACTTTGAGCTGCGAGAGGATAACTCTTCACAAAAATCTTTTCCTTTCCTTTGTCTTAAACTCAGTGATTACTGTGACATGGTTCTGCGTAAATAAGGAGGATTCGCTGAGCAACCAGGTTGGATGGATTTCTCCCTTGCGATCCAATGAAAACGCCTTTGTTCGTCGAGCACGCGACCTTAATCGACTTTCTGGGTCTCTTTCTGAACAGGGCGGCTGCAAGATCCTCGCCTTCGTTCAAATGTACATCATGAGCTGCAACTACTTCTGGATGCTGTGCGAGGGCATTTATCTACACACTCTGATTGTTGTGGCGGTGTTCGCCGAGAAACAACATCTCATGTGGTATTATCTTCTCGGATGGGGTTAGTAAAGAAGACCTTTGCTTCCAATAAAAGAAACAAATAAAACTGCATGTCAGAGTTGCTAAAGTTCTAATTTTCCACAGGTTTCCCCCTTGTGCCGGCTGTTATATATTCAATAGCACGCACCTGCTACTACAACGACAAGTGAGTTTTTATTATTCGTGCCCACGCATAAAGTATTATACATATATATCAAGTGTTTTCTTAACGTCTGTTATGTGCGTTTCCAGGTGCTGGGTCAGTTCTGCCACGTCCCTGCTGTACATTATTCATGCTCCCATCTGCGCGGCGTTAGTGGTGAGAGTTTCTATTGGATAAGCTAAATGTTGTTTCCGTAAAAGAAGAGGTTTGGTTTTGTTTGATTTCCTTGAGGCTGATTTTTTTTAGATTCTCTTTCTGATGTGTACAAAGCTTTAAAGATGCAATATGTAACGTTTGTAAAGCATTTGTGTTTTTTTTTTCTCCATATTTCTTAAATGTGTCACTATGTCATGACGGTACATTATATATATATAAATAAGCCACTCGAGGAGCTCTGCCTGTATTCGTATAGCTGCTGTAATAACTGTGGTCATACAAAGAGCTACAGTCACTTATTTCTATAGTTTTCTATTCAAAGAAGAGTGGATACTTGTATTATTATGCTTTTATTTTTTCTCCACTAAATCCCTCAAAACCACAATAATGGGATCAATCGCCCAGGCCCTTGTAGGTTCAGATTTTTTCCTACAATTACTAATAAGCACCTTCATTTAAAAAGTGCTTTTTGTGTTTACAGGACTGATACCTAAAGTAGTTTGATGTTCTCAAACACTTATGTGAAGATATTAAATTAAAGTAACAAGACATCATACAACACACCACTCTACTATTGTGATAGTCTAACGTGGCAGGAAGTTGAAGCTGAAGTACGTCTCTGTATTACGCTCTCGATGTACTTCTAATGTCGTATCTGAATTTCCTTATTGACAGGTGAATTTCTTCTTCCTTCTGAACATCATTCGGGTCATCATCACCAAACTGCGCGTCACGCATCAGGCTGAATCCAGCCTGTACATGAGGGCGGTGAGGGCCACCCTCATCCTCATCCCCCTGCTGGGCATCCAGTACGTCCTGCTGGCCTACAAACCCCACGACCACTGGATCTCCGAGATTTACTTATACATCATGAACATCCTCATGCATTACCAGGTCGGCGCAAACGGAACACGCTACATTGTTTTACAACTAATTTCATAAAGTATGACTTGATATCATCATGTGATATTTTCATCTAATCTTTCTATTGACATTTAGGGTCTGTTGGTTTCTACGATATTCTGCTTCTTCAACGGGGAGGTGAGTAGTGACCTTTGCTCAAAAACATACTATCTACTTTGGTTTTTCCAGTTTATGCACTACTATTAATTCAGTTCCACTTAAACCTAACCAAATCCACTCCGTAAAACTTTTCTAATCTTAAATAGCCTACTGTTATTATGCAGGTTTTAAGTCTGGCTGAAATAAGTAGTTTCTTAATAATTTCTGATGCTTTTGCCTAGACTTGGAGAAGATGGCTCTCCAATTACAGTGAACCCTCGCTATAACGCGGTTCATCTTTCACGTCTCGCTGCTTCGCGGATTTGCATGGTGCATTGTGTTCTGCATTCTGATTGGCTAAACAGTCTCTCCGCTTCTTCTCTACCTGTGTGTCAATAACGTTGCGTTTCCAAATTTAAGTTTGCAAACATAATCGATGGTGGCATGTCTGTTTATAAGAATCTTTTTTGCCCAGAAGAAAAAAAGAGCGACAACAACAACTACCGATAACTACTGTATGTTCTTCTCTCGAAAAAACACAACTGCACCGCGGCTTTAGAAGAACAAACAGCTACAGAGCGAAGTCAGGATGCAGCAGCTCAGTCAGAAAAGCAGTGAAATAAATACACCTGAGTCACTATTTGTCCTACTGTACTTTGTATTTTTTATCATAATCATTTTTCATTTTCTCCCGTTCTAATCCAATGACTCGGGTCGCGGTGGGGTGGAGCTGATCTCCACAATTTGAAGCCTTCAGTTCGTAAAAAAAAAACAAAAAAAAAAAAAAAAACATTTATACAGTACTTTTATTTGTTAAACAAATGGTTGGGCCTGTAAAAAGGTTTTGTTCTTTGGATTCAATGTATTATGGAGTATTTCATTGTATAATAATTGTAAAAAAACGAAGGTTTATACTTTGCAGATTTCACCTATCACGGGTTCATTTTGGAACGTAAACCCCGTGAAAAACGAGGGTTTTTCCGCAGGGGTTATTGAAAAAACGAGGTATTTCAATTGTCTTCATTTTTCAAACTGCTTATCAGTTTTTCTTTTTTTGAACTTTTTTGGGAGATTTTCTATTTCAAGCAACTGTCCATTTCATGTCATTCCAGTGTCTTTGTCACTGAGTGCTGGCTATCGCTCTCACACACACACACACAAACACACACACACATAGCCCTACCTCCTACATACCTCATACAGGTCCTTCTCAAAATATTAGCATATTGTGATAAAGTTCATTATTTTCCATAATGTAATGATAAAAATTTTACATTCATATATTTTAGATTCATTGCACACTAACTGAAATATTTCAGGTCTTTTATTGTCTTAATACGGATGATTTTGGCATACAGCTCATTAAAACCCAAAATTCCTATCTCACAAAATTAGCATATCATGAAAAGGGTCTCTAAACGAGCTATGAACCTAATCATCTGAATCAACAAATTAACTCTAAACACTTGCAAAAGATTCCTGAGGCCTTTAAAACTCCCAGCCTGGTTCATCACTCAAAACCCCAATCATGGGTAAGACTGCCGACCTCACT
>CAEGAG010279731.1:0-46070 GCA_903067065.1 Brachyrhaphis terrabensis
ATAAACATTTAATCATGAATACTAATTATGTATACACTTAGTCATTTTGATAATAGGCTAATGTAAACACTTAAAGCCTGTTTTGCCTTCATTACAAGTCTTTTATAAGGCTTTTACTTTTTTGCGGCTCCAGACAGATTTGTTTTTTGTTTTTTTGGTCCAATATGGCTCTTTCAACATTTTGGGTTGCCGACCCCTGATCTAAGTGATTAGGAGAACATTTAAAAGACTCACTTCAATTTTTTGCGAATCTGTGATCTCAGAAACTTGCACAAAATCCACAGATTCCCCAATTTTTTGCTTGCCTTAATTGTAAATTTATTGCAAATTTTCCACAAAATGGTAAAAACTTAAGCTTAAGTGATGCTTAAGCGGTAAATATAACACGTGAAATGCAAACGATGAGCTAGCGTCTGTGGGGCCCAGCGCCCCTCAGTTTACGAGAAAAAAAAAACAAAAATAAAAAGATTAAAGAGGATTTCTTACTGCCACCTGCAGTAAGAAATACTGCAGGCGGAAGTATTTCTTACTTCTACTACACTACTCAATCTGTCTTCCTTGATGTCTAGTTATAGACATCAAGACTTCCTTGATGTCTACAACTAGATTTGACTTTTTCGGTAAGAAAAAGTCAAATTTACAGTTACACATAAGTGCAAAATATCACAGTTTGAAATCAGTTTCCATTATTACAGTTTAAAGAAAAGATTGTCAGACTGGCTCCTTTTGAGTTCTACTCTGAACTCTGAGGTAGTTTTGTTGACTTTCAGTTTAATCTAATTATGTCTGACATTCTGAATCATATTTTCAGATGAAAATACAACAATAAGAACGACTTAAAAAGTCGGAGGTTTTAACTTTTTAAAACATCTGATGGTTTGTAACTCATTAAACAAGTGGCACATTTATTACTGTACAGTATTTAAAAGTGAACATATTTTTTAGTGTTTTAACTCTTAAATGGACAGAACAGGATTATTTGTATTTTCGGTTGCAGGTGTACCCAGATCTGAACTCCAATTAAATCAAGCACATCATAAATGCAAGTTTACTTTTACATTTCCGATATCTTAAATCAGTCTGATGATAAAAATCAATTAATGCACGTATGAGCACTGGGAATATACATGTTTATTAAGAAGATACTTCACTGAATGGAATGTGCACAACTTCCTCTGAATGTGTTAACTAAATCCATAAAAAGCTAAATTTTACAGTAAAGTGAATTTGACACTGACAGGTTAATGTGACACGCCTGTCCAAGTCTGTCTCCAAAAATGTATGACTAGATATATTTTTTAAATCATTTGTTTAGCTCTACTAAAAGCTGAGATATCACAAAACTTGCCCTTAATGGCAGCCATCTTGGCCGCCATCTTAGTTAAAATCTAACTAGCAGTTAACCTGTTAATCCAAAAAAGAAAAAGAGAAAAACTGGATTGTACAATATTCACGTCATTTTTCTTCCACATATCAGTAGGGCTCAGTCAGATGTGTCGGCCATCTTGAAATTATTATTCACTCTTTGTGTCTGTTTGGTGCCTTTCACCCCCTCCCAACCTGCAGACCTGCTTCCACTGTTCTCAACAGAGCCAT
This sequence comes from Brachyrhaphis terrabensis, assembly GCA_903067065.1. Classification (NCBI taxonomy): domain Eukaryota; kingdom Metazoa; phylum Chordata; class Actinopteri; order Cyprinodontiformes; family Poeciliidae; genus Brachyrhaphis; species Brachyrhaphis terrabensis. Next base: position 1,597 of record CAEGAG010279731.1, read on the forward strand.
GACGATGGCCAGGACAGACTGGTGGGTTTCGGGTCAGCGGCGGGCCCGCTCAGTGCAACATTACCCAGAGTTTGGCTTCTGATCGCTTCTAACCATTGATCTGTAACTGCTCCTGGATCTAATCAACAATGAATGGACATATTGTCATCCAAAACAGATCAGATTTCGTGTGGCAACAGACCGGGTTGGTAATTAGACGGGGCTTTGCTGGCCCTCAGCTTCATTGGCCCAATTTGTCAACCAATTCAGTGCAGAGAGGAAAAACAACAGCTGAAGTGAAAATCAAAGTGCTCTTTATTGAGTTGGAAAGAAATAACCAACCTATAAATGCAAATTACCAAGCATACAGTAAAGGAATGCAACAAAAAATACTAAATGCTAAAAAGGACTACGTAAATAAGCTCAGCCCTTTCCACTGAACTGAACATCAATACAGTGTAGGACTGATCTGTTGATTAGTCTTTTGATTAACTAATTAATAATTTGATAGCAAAAGATGCTAAGTAAGAGTTTTTTTGTTTTTTCCCCCAGAATTTTAGTTTTGGGTGAGGCATTTACAGATAAAGAATGGGTTTTTTAATCTTAGATGCAAAATGTAGATATTTTTATACAGTTTTTGCTTAATTACTGCTCTGGGTGTTGTTTCAGAAAATGGCCTTTTTTGAGTATGCTTACTCTTGTTAACGATTAATTGATTACCAAATTAGTTGATGATTATATTCAATAATCGATTTATCACAATTAATCCGATTAACTGTTTAAGATAACATATAACCTATTGACAGTGTCAAATCAGTTTGTTAATTTTAGAAATATTTGCATGGAATTGTGCTTTTGTACGACAATAAAAGTGACTTTTTGTTATTCGCCACATCGATCACAGGCTATAACTTGACATCAAGGAAGGCTGACGCAGCAGTGTAGAAGTAAGAACTACTGCCACCTGCAGGTGGGAGTTAGCATCACTTAAACCAAATGTTTTTGACCAATTTAACTGAAAATTTGCTGTAAACTCACAATTATACATTAATGCAAAAAAAAATTGGAGATCCGTTGATTTTGCGTGAAATTTTTCGCAAAGAATTAAGAGGTTAAAATATCTATAACCTAGGGCAGCACAATATATCATTATCGTAATATCAGCATGTGATATTCAAAGGACTGTTGAACTGTAAAGTGTTATGAACTTCATGCTGTAATGTTCAGCCAGTTGGACTGAATCTCACAGCAGCAGAGATGAGAACATGAGGAAAGAAGGAAACAGCGATATATTTAGGCACCACAATAATTACCAATATTATCGCCATTTCAAGAGTTTCTAATTCCAAGCAGCTCCATTTAAAGAACTGCTTAACTTTGTTTTTGTATCACAAATCACAAATATGACCAATGCAGTAATTGGAAAACTGCAGTTAATTACATTAATGGCTGTGTTATGATTTGAGCAGAACTGTGATTCTCTAATTCCTCATTTCATGACATTTTTACTGCATAATCCTGCTAAAAAGTAACAAAGCAGATTTTTTGCAATGTGTTCTTTTCCCCTGGGAGTTGCATTGATTGGATAACGTCAGCATCAATACATTTAAGTACAGAGAGAATGTCTATCAAGCAGATTCAGACATTTACTCTGTGTTTAGCTCTTGAGTCTGAAAGCCAAACGTCAGATCTTTGACTTTAGGGAGTAGATTCAAGATGCAAAGTTTGCAGCTTAAATTGAAGCACCCCAGTGCAGCTGCCCTGCACTCCACAAACAAGGCCGCAATTGTGCAAAGAGTCTCCAAGATTTGAGTAACCATGTCACATACTGATCAGAATGGTGGAGGCTGGATAAAGCAGACACTGAGGCAAGAGAAGTAGAACAAGAAATACATCAAGATAAAATCCTAATTGCTCTCAGCAAATATTACCAGAACATATGTATGTCTGAACATAAAACAAAATAACAGAATAATACCTTAAATGTCCCTTAGTGGTAAGAAACAGTATGTTCACAATGCCCACCAATTTCACTAAGTTACCTGTCTTCTATAATTCTGATTCAAATAAAGAACTTTATGTTTACTAGACTGTTAATCATTATTTACCAATCAATGTTCCTCCAAAGACAGTGATGGAAAAAAAAAACTTGCAAAACTGCAACGTTAAATGCAATGCAGTTGAAAACTTTGGTGCAAGTAAGCTAAAAAAGTTAGTTTCACCACTGCAACTAGTGCAAAAGTTTTGTCTAAAGTCCTGCAAATAGAACTCCCCAAAAAACTCAGATGTAATGAAAAAATGACCATATAAAAGTAGAGAAACTATACTGTTGTCAAATAACTAGACAAATAGACGCTGAAATATATTGAATAATATATGTCTTGTTTAAACTGTTTGTGAAACTTGTGCAAATATATAAATATTTTGTGATCATGATTCCAAAGCAATTGTTGCTCCTGTTTTTTAACAGTCATATTTTTGCAATTTGTTTCACAAAAACAGTGCAGATTACAGAATGTGTTGCATGCATCAATCTGCTTCTCAAACGCAACAGGATGCACCACACGATAAGTATCGAACCCACTTGCGTAACACAAAGTTTAAGTAAGTGGATCGAGTTTCAGTGAGTCGGAGAAAGGTGTTTTCTTACCCGGAAGAGGTAAGCCAGCAGAGATCAGCGTTACCAACACTGTTATCCCCAGAAACGCTGCACACTGGTCACGCATCAGAGCCTGGAGCATCATCGCCAAACCCACAGCGGAGAGAAAACCTGCCATGGTACGGCGGTGCAAGCTTCAAGGCATTTCATCCGCTTAAGAAGTGAAGATTCATCGCATCAACCAACAGAGGCTTGAATTACGCCTTCAGGAGCATCCTCCTCCAGAGGTCAAAGGCTGCGGGGAGACAACAGAGATGCAAACTGATGCTAACTGCTAAACTCCATGTGCTTTACAGTCAAAATTACAGCTCACTTCAGTAAAAAAAACAATACATACAAGGCATAGCATTTTTATAGTTTGTCAGATTAGAACCACTAATTTCAGTTAATTTAATTGGGATTTTATGTGAGAGATCAACAGGACAAAACTATAAAGTGGAAGGAAAAGAAAGAATCTTTTTTACATTCTGTCACCTTCCTAAAATAATGACCCATGTCATTTTGTGCCAAAAGTGACATTTTTCTGCCTGAAACATCTTTCGGAAAAAAAGAGGTGGAGACAATTTTTTTTTTTGACAAAAAATTACAGCAGCACCAAATTATTAGGCGATTATTTTAGGAAGATGACAAAATATAAAACTCTTTACTCTGATACCCCTAAATAAGATCCAGACCAACCAGTTCCCATTAGAGGTCACCTAATTAGGAAGCAGAGTCTGCATGTGTGAAACTGAATCCGAGTCTTTTTTTTTGTTCTGTTTTCTTTTTTTTTTAACAATTAATTCCTCTCATTTTGCAGCTAAAAAGATTTTTGCTTGTACTTTTTTCTTTTAAACAGTAATGATGCATAGCTATAGCAAGAAGCGATACTTTTTCCAACTTTGAGCAGCTGATTAGCATCTTAAAAGCTAAATTAATTCTTGAACTCTGACCCAAAATCCCAGATGATTTGAAAAAGAGGACCAAAGAGCAGAGAGAGAGGAAGAACATTTAACCCGTCTCTTCCATCCATCATAATGCACAGAGATTTAAAGGAGTGGCAAAAGCAAAGTAAGTGGATTAGCAGTGTTGGCCAAAAATTGATGGTATTATCCCGGACACGTTAATATTGTCTCTGCTGCTCCTATAATGAGCTGTTAGCATCTCATAATAATCATACAGCAACAGGCTTCAGTCAGAGGTTTCTTTAGATTGGTGGAAAGACAGGCTGCTACTGGAGCTCCTTCCTGCCTACAAGGAAGACAACATGCAAAAGACGTTGTCTTCCATGTAGGACGACAATGTAGGATAGATGATCCCCTTCCAGAAGGACAACCAGCCAAAGTAAGCGGACAAAGCTAAAACAGATAGTTTGAATCAAAGCATATCCATGTAAAATGGCCTAGTCAAACTCCAGACAAATTGTGAATCTGTGGCAAAATCTTTGATACTGATATTCACAAGTGCTCTCCATCCAATCTGAGGTAGGGATATTTTGGAGAGAAAAATGGGTCAAAACCACAAAATCCTGATAAATACATTAAATTTGAAAACTTTAATATTCCCCTCATTGCTGTGTTGTCATAAACAAAATGAAACATCCTCCAGCATTGTTTGTCACAGCTGGAGTTCTTTTGAACTTTTTAATTTTCCCACTGCAGCAAGTTTATGTGAGAACAGATCTGTTTTACTTGAACAGCATGTTTTATTGTGTTCCCCATTTTGAGGAATTATATAAATATATACAGGTTTTTGAAACAGTTTCCATGGTTTTAAGTCATCTCTACCAGAGCGGCTAGCTCTGTCATCCAGACACACTTCAGCCTCCGTCCCGTTACTCTGAGCTTAGCCATCATGTGGCTCCTCGTGAAGCTACAAAAAGCTAATATTTCCTCTTTGGGTGCCGCTGAAAAAGGCTAAGCGCTGGATAACATCCGCACTCGGGTGATGTTTCCAAAAGCTAGCTCGTATAAAACGGTTATCCCCCTTTTTCTTCCCGGAGCGGACTGTCCTCTCAGCCAGCTCATAGCTGCGCACTTACCCATAAAAAGAGAGCTCCGACTCGGACAGTTTACGTGAAGGTGGGGAGAAAATATCCTTGGAAAGAATAAAATCCTTTAACTGAAGCGCTTAATGAGAACCTTGCTTGTTTTGAAGTTATTCTGGAGAAAGCGTGCTGCTCCGGACCTGATAGCTCCTTGTGATGTGACACAATTTCAGTTACCAGTTACCCCTTCGCGTCCTGATTGGCTTAGCCCCGCCCCCTGGCAGTTCTGATTCGTCTCTTGCTAATCCAGCCCCATTCTGATTGGCTGACGCTGATATCGATCAGGTTTGTCTGTTAATATTAGGTTGGTCCTCCAGCACTGGCGTCTGCGGCTTCCACGGCAACGTTACTTCATGCAATGATGCATTAACATCCAGACATATTCGTGTCAGCTTTTTATCTGCTAAATTGGATTACCTTCCTTATGAGCCATTTAATGAGTCCTCGGGTTTTTATGCAGTCCTATATTTAAACTTTAAACACCTTTATGTTTAACTTTTTAACTCAATCACAATTTGAAGCTATATTAAAACGCAACGTTTACAAATAGTGTGGGTTAAAAAAAATTAAGAATGATTGTTTATTTTGCTGCTTATTTCGTTAAACTGAGTCGCTCCAGAAAGCAGTGTCATACCACGATCCAAAGAGCGGTTTGCTTTCAAAGCCTGCAGAACTTGTGCCTGGAAGGTTTTTCTGTTTGTTAGTTCTTAATGAAATGGAGATAATCAACATAACCCCATCACGGCACTGTCATTTATTGCAAGTTAACATTTTGGTGCATGCTGACACCTAGTGGTAGCAAATAGGTCCTACTAAGGTTTCAGAAGGGCAGTGCTCTAACTGCACCCGAAAACAGAATCACCAAGTTAAAAGCAGTCAAGGGTCATGTTTTCTTTTTCAATTAAAAATACAAAATAATTTTATTGTAATCGTTAATCTTTGTGATTTAAACATACAATACATATAGGTCCTGAAAACTGACAAAAGTTTTCCTTAATAAAAGAAAGGTGTAAGGGTTTTTAACTTTTTAGGTTGAATATTTTCTATTCAACCTAAAAAAAAAATACATACATCATGAATGCATGTATTTTATTGATACATACATTCCCACCTGCACATTAGTGTGTATTAATATTATCTAAATAAGTTTATTTGACCTTTGTAAAAAGTTATCACATGCAGTTTCATAACAATGCTTACACTTGTATTTTTTTTTAACATATTAGGAAGGAAGACGCCTCTGTCTCCTTTTAAGATGAAGCTTAAAACTTTCCTTTTTGATGAAGTTTTTATAGTTAAAACAGCAAAGTTTTCCCAGTTGGGTTGAGGTGTAGGGGTTGGTAGCTGCCGATGGACAAACTGACCACTTTTCCTCACTTTCTTCTTCTATTACTCTCCAACTTCTATTGTTTATCTGTTATTTCAACTGGTAGCGTTATAGTTTCTCTGGTCTGGCGTTCGGTTTAGCTGTGAAATGTTCCTGGAGGGTGGAATCAGTTGAGATAATGCTGCCATTAACTAATTGTTCTCTCTCTCATGTTAACTTTTTACTTTTTATCAGCGTAGAAAGTTCTCCTGGATCAGTGAATCTGTTTCTTTTTGTGTCTCTGCTCCGTCTTCTCAAACCTTGAAAAGTGGCAGATTGTACTGGGCAAGTTTCTGGTTCTGCTGGAGGTTTCTTCCTGTTAGAGGGGAGTTTTTCCTCTCCACTGTCGCCACGTGCATACTCAGTATGAGTGATTGCTGTCAACAGCACAATGCAAGAGGAGTAAATGCTGTAAGTCAGTGACTTGATGCAAAACTTTTTAAACTAATTTGAATATTTTTTCTTTTTGTAAAGTCCTTTGAGGCAACATTTATTGTGAATTGTTGCTATAGAAACAATCTGAATTGAATTGGACACAGAGCTATCTGAAGATCACACACCATGGAATGAAAAAGTGGAGACTGTTGCCGTGACTTAACAGTTTAATGTAAATCCAAGACAAAGTGTGATTACATTTCTACACATATACAATATGCATATGTGAGCTTACAAATTCTCATTAACTCGATTCACCTCTGAGACCCAAAAAATGATCAAAAGTAACAGTGAATAACAAGCTAGAACATAGTTCACCACAACGCGAGCCCCTTCTCATCCTACAGTTAGTAAGGAGGACAATTAAAATTACTATTCTCTTCTATCTGATGATGCTGTTTGTCTAATAAAAGTCCCCCTGTAAAATTTACAATTGTGTCATTAGATTTTCAAAGCCTAATATAAATTCACTCATTTTTTCTACAACGAAAATGATTAAGAGAAGCACACAATATCCTAATGGAAAAACACAAGCGCTTAGTAGCATGTAGTCAACGTGTTAGGAGGTTTAAATAATCCTCTTTTTCTTATTGTCAATATTATATTTATTTTAAAACATTCTATAAAGCCAGTAAAATATCCATTCTCATAACATACTTGATAATATTAGGCTAAGGAACAGGGTATACATAAAACGCTACAATAACAGATTGAAATAAAGAGACATCACTCCCCGATAAACAAAACTAATTAAGAAAAGACCATCAACAGAGATGTATACTAGGAAATACTGCAGCACACATTAGCTTCATTGACAAAGAATTAAATATCACAACATTGAGAAACCATACAGCAATAGACGCAAAAAAGGGGGTCAGGGTTTGATGCGCTCCTATTCTCGGTCCTTTAAATGTTAACTTATTATTTACCATTCATAGTTTCTAGGGAATATTTGAATCGGCCAATTTCTTCCTTCACAAAATAAAATTATTAAACGCGTCAAAACTAAGAACTTTCATTACTTTCAGTCCACAGACACAACAGCAGGGATTTCCCTAACTTTTTTAGATTAAAAAAACATCTGACAAAGATTATAAACACAAGTTTTATGCATAGATAAGAAAAATCTTATATATTAAATTACATTTTCTGTTGGAATCAAATCATCTCTACTTCTATCAAAGAATCTGAAACATATTTTTTAAAATTTTTTTAAGTGTAGTAGTCTCCAGAAAACAAAATTAAATTTGGTACCGCTCTGATTTCTGATGTAAGCTGAATATTTTCCCAAAGAAATTAAAAAGCAAATAAAAAAGCTTTTCAAATCTAACTCTAGCACATTCAAGTTACATGATTCCTCATAAAAAACAATAGATGGTATGTACAATAAATCTGTTGTAAAATCAGGACCTAAGTTACTTCAAGTAAGCAGTTATTTCTCTTTAGCAGGTTTTATACACAATAATTATAACTGGAGGTGTTGAAAAATTTGATTTGAATCAGTCAATGAAGGCATCAAACCATGACCACCCAACCCTGAATTCCCCCGAGGAATAACCAGCGAAAGGAATAGATCCAATTAACAAAAGGGTTAAATAATAATAATAATAATAATAATAATAAAAACATGTATCCAAAGGGGTTTTGAGAATGTTTGTGTAACTACATTATGTATTTTTCTGTGACATAACGTATCTACCTGCACACCTGTCTTCATCTCCTTTGACCTTTGGGAAGCAGCTGCAGCTCCAGCCAGGTATTTCTACAGCGCAGGTGTTGCAGGTGTGTTTTTAATGAGCTGCGAGTCGTTTCAGAATGACTGCTGCGGCGCTGAGAGTAACACTGTTGGGAATGTTTGTCGGGATGAGCAACACCGTAAGTAGGACTGGAAGTTTGAGTGCTTTTCGACAGGAGGACGACAGAGAGATGGACACGCTGCCTTGTTTCAGTTTCCACTAATTAAAATGTTACCTTTTAAAGCTTTGGAGGTATCGTTGGTTTTGGAAGGCAGTAGTTAACATTAATGTTGCTATCTGGGAAGGCTGTACACACCTCAGCAACACCAAAAATTTTTAAACACTACTTAAGCACATTTTGGTAATTTTAAGGGCACTCTATCTACGATGATGCTCACTTTTCTGACCCTCTTTTTCTTCAGTAATCCATAAAATGTTGGTTATGTGAAACAGAAACAGAAAAACATATCATACAAATCAACTTCCACAGTGTTGTTTCATTTTGGAAAAAAAAGACCATTTATATATCCTAATTATGATAAAAGGCAACATTGCATTGTTGGTTTTTAGTGGGGTTTTGATGGAAACCAGTTGTATAGTTACTGTGCCATGCATGGGTCACAAATTAATAAAATAATCACCCACCGAGAAATCTAAAGCCATGACAGATGTGGCTGGGTCACGTAATGTTACATTCGTTTTGTGCAGGTGACCATGATCTTTAAAGGTATGCTTCATACATTTTGGGCTATTTATTTTTGCAGGTCTACTCTGAAACCTTTTAAAATTAGCTTTCCTACAACAACAACAATAAAGCTAACACATTAAAAACAGAAAACAACAAGAGAGAAAAGGCATGATCATTCATTTCTGGTTTCATTTAAACGGGTAACAAGTGTGGAAGAATTCAAAATAAAAAGAAAAAGGATGTTTTGATACGGCGCTGTGAAAAAGTATTTACCCCTTTTATTCTGTTTTTGTTTTTTAATGTTTCAGATTATCAGAAATATCTTATTATCAAAGATAACCTGAGTAAATACAAACAGAAGTTTTTAAAAAAATCACTTGAAACATAATTTATTAAGGGAAAATGAAATTATTTGAGCCAAATTGGAGGGTATTTGTGCATGAAAGTCCTGTTTAATGTAACTAACTCCCCTATGAAAGCTTAGCCCCGACCCCTGAAGATTTTGGAAAGTAGGCGGAGCTAATGTATACTGAGGGGCGTGGCCAAGTGTGGGTATGAGTGGAGGGGTGTGGTCTCAACAGAAAAAGTTCTGTTCTACCTTATCAACTTTGTCTCTATATTTAACGACTTTTCAGACGCCTCCAGCAACTTTTTTTCAAAACGCAACTAACATCAAATCTGGCAACTTTCTTACCGACTTTCAACCATTAGCCCCCTCCCACTTCCTACGCACTGAAGTTTCTCTAGTACTTTTTCACCAATATTAAGGAATTATTGACTTAAAACAACCTCATATCTTGGTGAAAAAAATCTTTGCAAGTTTGTTTTGTGTTATATCCAGTGCACTGAGATATTTGCAGTAGAAACTGGACAGAAATTAATTGGTAAGAATTTGTGTTTTTGCAGCGTGGAACCATGAATTCTGTTTTCTAGCAGAAAACCGTGTTTGTTAGCCCAGTTTAACTAGATTTATGAAGTGGGACGATGATCCAAAACACAGCAAATCAACCTGTGATTGGCTGGAGTGGCCTGACCAAAGTTCATCCTTAAGTCCAGTTGAGATGTTGTGGCAGGTCAGTTTCCTGCATGACGACTGTTACTAATAAGATGTTTTTCCCATAAGTGGAAGAATCTGCTTCCATATTTTGTAAGTTAGTTTTGTGTTATTTCAAGTGGACTGAGATATTTGCACTAGAAGTAGAGCAAAAATACTTTTTTTGTTTTTGATAAATATAAGACGGGCCTTCATGGTTTTAACCTTGAACTCTCGCTTAGAAACCATTTTGACATTTTTCCCTACTTCTGTCATTTGGGTTCTATTAAAATTATTTCTTATTCTGGTAATAATTACACAATGAGGTGGATAGTGAAGTGGGCCAAAAAAATGTGGCTGGTAGGCAGCCATGTTGGCTGGGACAGCTTTAAAGCTGTTCATGTTATCTTTTAAAATATTTTAGTGTGTGGAGAAAAAAGAAGATATCTACAAGGGGGTAAGTGCTTTATCATGGCGTCGTACCTAAAAGTCCACAAAGAAACACCTGTGCTGTATGCATGTTAAATCCTCACACACATGCCTTTCATAGAGTGAAATCCACACTTTATGAAGCGTTTGAAGTTATTGCCTGGATATTCTGGCAACGATGAGTAGGATTGCTTGTTCTGTGCTGTGCATGGTCGATCTCGTTAAAGTCTTTGGTGCCTCCATGCTGACGGGTGTGGACAGTAGTTGTGATATTCCCTCAAAAACAGTGGAATGTTTCAGTAGTTTGATTCAAAAATCCTCCAAGTTATGCACGTGTGCTCAGACCTGAACGACCCAGAGGAAACGAAGGAGATGAAACAGAAAACAACAGAACAGAGATGCCTGATGTAATCACATCTTCAAGTACCTGGACCCGAGATGTTAACGGGGAGCAGAAAGTACCAGGATGAAAGCCGACTCCAGAGGGCGGCTGAATTACCCAAAAGCAGGCTTCTGAAAGCGCCCCAGTGGATTACCATCAGCCTGCCCACTTCTCTACCCTCAGCAGTGTTGCAACACTTTACACAGGTGCACCCATCTTCACCCGGTACGAAACATCACTGTACACCAGGTTACAAAACCCAAATAAGCCCGACATATCATAAAAACACCCACACGCATTTTGATAAAACGTCCACAAGAATTATTGCAACAATCTCTAAAAAATAAAAACAAGTACTACAGCCATGTAAAAGAAAATGAAGATAAGTTAAAAAGAGAAAAAAAAAAAATCACTTCAAATGCACGTTCTATGGCATACCAAGGAGGAGGGCAGAAGGCTTTGACTAGACCACCAGCAGTTCTGATGTGCCCATGTTCATTCAATAGGGCAAACGGTTATTTATACTATTGGCTAAATAAAATCAAGCAGCAAACACACAAAGCGGCAGCCCTATTGGTTCTCTAAGTGTTCAGGCATCCCCGCCCCGTCGGCATGGCGATATTCGTGGTGTACCTGGATCGAAGACAAATGGACAGCAGTGACGAACACATCCATCAGGCGCCCCTTCTAGGTGCATGCGCATCCTGTTTCCCGTCCGCTCTCTCCCTGCAGTGCCGCCGTTAATGCCGTGCTCGCATCATCAGAGCTCACAAACAATATGTCAGATACTCAGGAGCGCCGGCCGCCAGGTGAGGCAGCGCCCGCCGCGGCTCAGTGTAACTATCAACCTGCTCATTGCCAACTTGCAACCATTTTAAGTCCCTTTTAAGATAGAAAGTTCCCCCAGTTCCTGAACGGACCCTACGCTTCCAACCAGCCCCTTTCCTTCACCACGCTCGGTTTCTCTTCCAAACATCCCTCTGTGCTCTGTCTGTTGAACTACCTCATGGCAACAATCACTTTCTGTCAGGCCCTTCTCTCAGACTAGCTCTTAACCTTGAAAAATACAGGTGCATCTCAAGAAATTAGCATTTGTTGAATAAAAGAGTGATTTATTTCTGCAAAGTGTACTGATTATGACTAATAGAAACTCACAAAATCAAAGGAAAGATGGCTGACTCATTGACAAAGTCAGTCAATAAAAATATTGGTGGAAAGTGGAGTGGAAGGAAAAAAAAAACGGTTAAAAACATAATCTTTTCAGATTATTTTCTTAAAGCAAATTTGAGATTTATTTGAAAATCAACATCCCAGAGTCTGGAAGAATATAAAATACACATTTTAGCTTTTTATAGTCTAGTTTTATTTTCTGACAGGACGGGTACATGGCTACACTACAAATATCTGTTTTAATGACTGTTGTATTACTGTGCTAGATAGGCCTCACTTTTTCCTTCTGTTGAGTTTTCTATGAATAAGCTTGGAACAGCAAAGTTTCTGAGTTATATTTGACCCTCTCTGTAGTGAATATTCATAGTAGTTTTCTTCATGATTATGTATAAAGTTTATTTCTTAAAAGTCAGTTTTTTTGGTACTTTATAGTTTTTTTTAAAAAGATTCAATTTTGTGTTTCATTTGCTGCAAGCCATTATCATTATAATTAACAAAAAGAAATTACTGAAATATTTAAAAAATTGAGTTTTCTTTTTTTTTACATTTTGTCAGTCTAATTCACTGAGATGCACCAAAAACTCTATTGTGTCTCAAACTTTATCCTGTAACCTCAAAACAACTGAGCTAATATCTGTGCTTCCGAATCGTGACGCACGTTTTCTCATGTGATTAGCAGAAAACGAGGAAAACAGCCACAGCTTCACTCTACATCTATCTTTTTATATTTACATGAATTTCCAGAGCGAAGTGTAACATGACTTTATCTCTGACTTTGGTAAGTACCCCAGGCAAATTATCTCATGCACACACAACAATAACAATAATAAAAATAAAAAAAGAACAGCTCAGCGTGATTTCTGCTTTGACATTAATCTTCATCATCTGCGGGACGCTGTGGTTGTGAAACAGCAAGGGCTGAGCCTACACCTGGAAGAAACCTATAAGTGTCCCGATTAAGATGTGAAACCGGGGAAAACGCGTCACACCAAGTTTAGCTGTAGTCTCTCGCGGCTTTCGGGACCCGAGTCGAGTAAACTGTGTCGGTAAATCTGTAAGGCACTACGAGGGAACGACGATCGACATCTAAAGACTTGAGGAGGATCCTGTGGAGATGAGCTACACACGCATGGCTGACAGTAGCACACAGACAATCACGTTGTACATGCCTATGTTATTATAACCACTTTGTGCAATCACATTGAAGAAGAAAAAATAACAAATAACTCTATTGGTATCAAGGGAATTAAAAAAAGAAATAAAAACAGGTGCATACTGCTACATTCTATACACGGGGCCCAGCTAAGACACCTAGATCAAATTGAAGGTGGAAAAAACAAAGGAAAAAATATCTATAAATACACTAAAAGATTTGTTGTCTTCTGTTGGTTAGATTTCCAGTTCCCTCCTCTGCTGGAGGAGGCGGAGTGGGTGGGGTTTCCTCTCTTCGTTTTCACCCCACGCCTCCGCTGATTTGGAAATACTAAGACAGTTCAAGGCCATCAGTATTTTTTTTATCTTTGAAGAGCAGCAGGTTTCCGTATTTCACCAAGTCCCAAAGCTTTTGGGAATTCAAACTTCCAGTCAATATCGTCCCCCTGTTCAACAGTCCCAAACATATTTAGGCGGGGGACGGGAGAGGAGAGCGGGGAAAGAAATGAAAATAAACCTTAAAACATCCGCTGTCCTCAAAACTTCCCCCATTAAACTAACGAGACATTGCTTCTTTCGTAAAGGAAAGCAAAGGGAGGGGAAACAAAAGCAGAACTGGCCCTTTTCTGGGGGTTAAATCGTCAAAAGAAGAAAAACAGTCGCCATCATTTTTCTCTTCTCTAGAGGATCTGAGTCACGTTTCCTTCTATTCAGTCATTCCTTCTTCAAGTTACACATGACAGCTTCATGAGGGTTGCATGTTCCTCTGTCTCTGTTCATGTCTGAGGTCGAGGAGAGGATGGGATGGAGGATGAACACGGCAAAAACACAAAATCTCACCAAGATTTTGGATCCATTTGCTGGTGCAAATATCTTAGACCTGAAACAAGACAAAACTAACTTACATGTAACTTTTCAGCAAGATATGGGAGCGTAATTTCTTAATTTTATTTTAAAAGTGCTAATTATAAGTGAAATAATCTGACAGTGAAAAAAATACTTTTATCACATTATAATTTATAATATAATACAGGAAAAGTGTCTTGTTCTACAGGCAAATTATTTCCATTATAGCTTCATTTTCATCAATATTAACCAGAGTTGGGTAGTAACTAGTATCATTTACTTTTTGTAAATTTTACTCTTACTTGAGTAAAATTTCTGGATACCTAACCCAGTGTGAGTAACTTCACTGGATCAAAAACAACTAATAACCAGGCAAATATTGGCAGTTTTTGTTAAAAGTTCATAAGTTATGAAATTTACTGAAAGGAACTGATTTAGAAAAATATGTATTTTTTCTGTTTTTGTTACATTGTAATAATTAGTTATATGAATTATTTTCATTTTGGTCTTTACAATACCTGCAATTCCACATGACTGTCAGTCGGATGATGTAATTTTGAAATATTAAATGACTGATGTAGCTTTATTACCAATTATCAAATACTTTTTTACTCTTACTTGAGTAATTTCTCAACTACTTTTTACTTTTACTTAAATAAAAATTTGTTGAAGTTTTGCTACTCTTACTTGAGTACTTGGAGACTCTCCACCTAACAATAATCTCACATCAATAATATTAATTAATTACTGAACAAGCTCCTACTTTGTGCTGAAAAGTTACTTGTAAGTTTTGTATTATTTCAAGGGTACTATATATTTGCACCAGAAACTAGACTAAAAATTCTTGACGAGGTTTTGTGTTTTTGCAGTGCAGGAAGCAGCATCGCTGGGTCGGGGGTCGGGCCCCTTCAGTGTCAGTCCGGCTCGTCTCTAGAGGTAAGGATACTGGTTGACCTTGGTGGGGCTCAGTGGGTATCCAGTGTAGACAGTGGAGGCGGGTGAGGCGCTGATGTAGGCCTGGTGGGCGAACTGGGCCTGGTACTGGCTGTGGTGCATTGTGGGCGATGGCAACACGCGGTGGCTCACGCTGACCGGGACCTGATGGACGATGCTGGGGGGGTAGCTCCCGTGCTGGACGGCATGGCGCGCCGAGCCCTGCGACGCCACCAAGTGGGCCACGGTGCCGGTGGCGCCCAGGGCGGCGGGGGCCGTGTAGGTGTACAGGTGGGGCTGGCTGGGCAGGTGGGTGGTGGCCAGGTGCGGGTGGACGCCGCCTGTATGGGAGGGGCTGTTGTGATGGAAGGAATACGGGGCTTGAGCGGCGATGTTGGGGGTGATGTAGGCCTGCTGCCGGCGGTGTCCTGCATTTCGCTCAGCCACCATGTGCTGCTGAGCCTGAAATGACAGACAAACCAACAGAGTTCAGTCTTATTATACCTCCTTCAACAGGTTAGGGCTATAGAACTACGGTCTATACAAAACATGCTCATTACATGTTTCACACAAAATTATCATTCTTAGATAATGAGATTTTAGTCGGATCAGTTCTGAGCTCCTGTACGAGCTGCTTTAATCCCTCCAAATGCAAATAAGCTGCTGCTGGCCACGCCTCATAACTCAACATTTACACACACACAGGAAAATCGCTGCAAACAGATGCACAGCTTTACAAACGTACATCTTTAAAAAGCAGAAGTGGAGCCTCCTGCACAAAAAAACCCGGCTGCAGCATGTAGTTTCTGGATGGTAAGTAAGCAACAAAACACTTGCCTTTTCCAGCAGCCATTGTACAGTGCATACAGCAGTAAAACCAGCTGACTAAACATGCTGGAGCTCTGCTTTGGTTGCTAGGTAACAGCACAGTTATATGGATGTTAAGTCAGGCAAAAAGCACTGAACTTTTCACATGTTGAAGGTAGAAGTATTTTTTTTATCTGCAGATGCATCCTATGCTACAAATAATGAAGCGTTCATTAAAGGAATGTATATTTAATTATTTCATTTTAGGCAATAAAATGTTTATTATATGTATTTTTTAACTGTATTATTTGTTTATTTGCATTTTTCTATGCATTTCTAGTTTAGTATAAAATATTAGAAATGAAAAATCTGCAGGACTTTTTCTCTCCAATTGCTTGTCTGAATTATTGACAACGTTAAAACTAACTGACCAAATGTTCTGGAGCGCTGCATAGGTTGCTAGGTGACGAGCTGGGCTTTGCTGGGGTTGCTAGGTGACGGGTAGTGTCTGCTGATTTGTGATGTTACATTCGGAAGGTATTTATAACGGCTCATTTTCCAAATACAAAAAAACGTGAACTTATTCCCAAAACTACTGGATGATGTGTTTTTAAGTGTTTAGGCTGTTTTCAGAAGCTGTAGAAACCAAAATAGAAGCCCAAAAATTAGCAAATTGTGAATTTTGTGTGATACATACCCTGTAAATATTGCCATGACGAGGCATTATCAAAGCAATATTGTAATGTTCCGTTACATTGACTGTTTGCTGTGTTCTGTACCTGGCTGAGATTGAGTGGCTGCTGCTGAAGTGGGTGTGGTCCTGAGCGCTGCTGTCGATAAGCCACGCCCCCGACCACGCCTCCTGGTATGTGATTATTGCCCGTTGTCACTCCATTGGAGGATTTAAACTTGTAAGCTATATTCTGATGATTCAGTCCATCTGTTCAGTAGAAAAATACATAAATCTGTTCATCACCTGCAAAGCAGCAACTTTTATCTCTGTATCTGAATTCTTAAAGCGGCGTTTACCTGGCATCAACCGCTCACATTCGCTGGGCACCTCAGTGTTCTGCGTCTTGAGCGGAGGGATGATGATTGTGCGAGGGTTCCCATTGTTGTAGTTGTCCAGGATGGTGGTTTTCGTGTCGTAGCTGTTGTTGTTGTTGTGGTTGTGGGGTCTTGACTCCAGGCTGTAGGGGCTGTTGTGGCTGGAACAGTCTGACTCTGGGGAATCATGGACCGTCACACAGCTGATGACGTTCTTTCTGTGCTTGGAAGATGAGCTGCAGAAAACATACAAAGATAGTTAGGAGGAATGTTTAACATATTTCAATTCTCAATTTTGTTCCCAGAGCAGGCGACCTTTCATATTGTTCGAAGTTGCTATGAACTTTTAATTATTTTGGCTAATTTTAGTTTATGACACATCACAATATAATCCAATATAATCCATTTTATTTATGTTTTTTCTTGTGTGTGGTTTTTATTTTCATTATAATTTTAGTTTTTATTTGTTGCATCTTATTTTGAATATTTTAAACATCTTCTAATTCCAGTGTTATGGGTTATTTACTAAATTAAAGTTTATTGGAGTTTAAGAGGGCCATAATCAACTTATTACTGAAAATGGTCTCAAAACAATAATATTATTGTTTATTACAATAATTACTGAGACATTTTAATGTCCAGCAAAATTTGTAAAAAAAAAATCTAAACCTAAAATCTGATCAGTTTTCTTAATTATGTTACAGTTTCCTGCTGAAGGAAAAAACCCAAACGGACCCGTTGTTCTGCTTCTGGTCGTCGTCGTCTGAGTCACTGCTGATGGTGATGATGCTGACGGCGGGGCTGGGCGTGTCGGGGATGATGATGGTCTGTCTGGGGACATGGTGCTGGTGCTGATGGTCGCGGGTGGTGCTGGAAGCCTGTTCTGCTTCGTTGGTGCCCCACCCTCCTCCGCCGCAGCCCTGCGCCGGTGGGCAGTGCGACGCCGACCCGTTCTGTAGCACGGCGCAGCGAGGGGGCGTGTTCTCCTTCACCCGCTTGGATCGCTGCGGCGACAGCACCATCTGGGAGGATGACACCTCATAGGTCGACACATTCCTTGGAAAAACAGAGGTGTAGGAGAGAGATCAGGCCACTGACGCTGAAGATTCAGGAGCATTAAAGGGGCAGTATTATGTACTTAGTGCCGTTTTATAGAACAATCTAGTAACAGTGTTATCTTCAGTTGTTTTAAAAATGATGTACCTAACAAATATGACTTAAAAGAAATTACATTTCATAATTTAAATTACATTTCATAATTTAAGAGACCTTGAAATTGGGTCTCTGTCTCTTTAAAAACTTCTGCTCTTTCTGAAACTCTGTCTTTAGGAAGTCATCACAGCATGGCTCCTCTCCCAACCCTTTAACTACACTTTTACCAGCATTGATCTGAGACATAGCTCCTATGATGAGCTCAGCAGATGCCCCGTTTCTACCAGGTGTTTGCTAATTGCTGCTGGCTAGTCTGAAGGAGCAGTGTGGGGTAGTTCAAGGGATAGGGCTGCTCTGTGAGGCAGAAGCTTGTAAGCTTGGAAACTGCAGCTGTGAGGAGGAGCTACATCTCGAAGGCGGGGCTAGGTCCAGCCAGGCGTTTTGCACAGCTGAATGGTTGCCATGGAGATTAAATGATTCCTCAAACATGCATGAAAAAATCAAGGCAAAAATCCAGGTATGTTTTTGATGAAGGAAACATAACAGGATGTAAAGTTAAAAAAAATGATATTACATAATACTGCCCCTTTATCCCTATAAATTCCTTTAAAAAGACTTCATCAGTAGTTTGCATACCTGGTCAACATCTGGTGCTGTTTGGTCTTTTTGGAAGAGGAGTTGTTATTGGTGGATGTCTGCCTCATGACATGAGCCACGCCCACATTGAGAGTCTGGTTTGATGGGAGTGTGACATGGCCAGTCAGCAAGGCTGGCTGCTGCATGATGGGATTATAATGGTTCCCATGAGGATGGGAATTCCTGCAGAATGACACAAATGATGCACATTCATCTCAATCAACTAGAATATTATTTAAGTTATTTCATTTTAAGAAGCGAAACAAACATATATATATACATTAATTCCACATTGTTAATGCTAGGTACACTTTTGTCAATCTGCAAATGCACAAATAGTGGAGCTACACTTTAACTTAGCGCTTTGTGCTAACACGTGGCTTAACCCTAAATTAATATTTCTGGATACATTTATTCTAAAGCACTAATTTACTTGGCTGTATTGTCAGCTTCCACTTGAGTAAAGATTGATATCTGTTGAAGTTCTTGTTATTGATTGATTGACCATTAAGAGCTTACAAGAAAGATTTGCTGTTGTGTGTTGTTGGCGCTAACGTTATCTAACTCATTAGCTATGTTGAGGCCTTGTTTACAAGATGAACTCACAGTTGTAGCTCATGTCATGGCTACATCTTTGACTACCACACTTTTTCCTTCCACTAATCTTTCCAGTAATACACTTCGTTCTAAGAATGATTATCTGTGTCTTATGCTACTTGTTTTATTTAATTTCAGATTTTTTTATTGGATGTAATGTAATCTTTTGGTTTTCTTAAGCTGCAAGCCGTAATTGTTAAAATTACCAAAGGAAAGCTATACGAGTTAAAAATTTTCTAACTGAATTGATAAAATATATTTACTTTTTCAATTATATTTTATTTTATTCAGATGCATGTCAAGAATCTGCAGAAAAAGTGTCAGACAGATCTGCAAAATAATGATAGAAATCAGTAAACATTGGCAGGAACACAGTATTTCACAGTGAAGCCAGTAGGTGGCAGTGGCTCTCTTTTCTGAAGAGGTTGAAAAACGAGAGGAGAGAGCAAAGAGGGAGGGCAGAGGAGCTGACACCAGCAGCTGTGGAGCGATAGCTCTGCAGAGGAAGTGCGACACTTTCCCGATCTTCTCTCTGAGGACTACAGAGCTGTGACTGGACAGGAGGGGAAGGAGTGGCAGGGCGGGGGCTGTCTTCCTACAGATGGACAGTCCTGAATGGATGCAAACATACATCGCCCCGGCAACCTCTCATGCATACACATTATATATGTGTACGTATATGTCCCTCTATCCCGCTTCCATGTAGCCTCCCATTCATCAATTAACTTCAGTGACAGGCTGCACTCTGC
This sequence comes from Brachyrhaphis terrabensis, assembly GCA_903067065.1. Classification (NCBI taxonomy): domain Eukaryota; kingdom Metazoa; phylum Chordata; class Actinopteri; order Cyprinodontiformes; family Poeciliidae; genus Brachyrhaphis; species Brachyrhaphis terrabensis. Next base: position 21,419 of record CAEGAG010279731.1, read on the forward strand.
ATGGCGTCTCTATCCTCCATTTCTCTGAGGTCAACCTGCTGGTGTTCCAGCACATGTTCTCATTTCAAGACAAAGTTACTAAAGAAGCAAAGATTCCCGAGTTAATGCATCAAAAAATACAGTTTCAATTCACATATTATATCATTCAGTACTATTATTTTTAATGTCTTGTGGTAGTATTGTACATTCTACAGCAGGGACAAAGGAAACTGAAATATAGCAACATTTTATGACTTCAAGTCTCCTCACACAACCTGTACACAAAACACTAATTCAACAAAAAAGTCCCCAATTTCAATAACATTCTTTAATGTATGAAATACAATCCAACCTTTATTTCTGTTACACAGATCAATAAGTAATTGAGCCATTAGGAATAATAAATATTAAGTAACTTGAAACAATCTAGACAAATTGTGTTAATTATATGCTTTAACACAATTTACAAAGAAAGTAACAAAAAATCTCTAAAACATTTAAATAATTTTTGTTAACTGGCCTAAAACAGGAAAAGTTTAATCTCATTTAACTTCAGACAGTCCGAAAAAAATGTACATAAATGTACAGATTTATTATACACCTTTTTATTAGGTGTATAATACAAAATTAGTTTTAATTAAATGTCAGATAGAACTGTATTATAAAATACTGCAGTTTGAACATCAACAATTTTCAAGGACTTTACACGGAAATCAAGAACTTTCCAAACCTTGAGAACACCTCCTTGAAATTCAAGCATTTTCAGGGATTTCAATCACCTGCATGAACTGTGCAGAAACTACTGAAATGTTTACCTCCAGTTGGCGAGAGTCTGTGTGCTGCCCATGGAGTCTGGGATGACGGTGGCGTGCTGGACGGAGGTGTGGGTGAGCTGCTGCCACGCTGGAGGCAGCAGGATCTGCTGGGTGCCGCTGGGCCAGGCCTGCTGCAGAGACAGAACCCGGGTCAGACCAACGATTTAAAGGTCACAACAAGGAGACAGAAAACTGATATTTTACTGGCATTAGAAGTAATACTAACACATAGCAATGCATAAAACATGTCTTATTACTAGGCATTCAATACAAATACTTATTTATTTTACACAGGTCTGAATATAAAGTGAAGGCCTAATTAAGCCACTGCCAGAAACAAACTGTGTTGTCAGAGGTGACGGGAAAATGGATGGAGATAAATCCAGATCAATCCGAGAGGAAAACCTGTTAGAGGCTGCTGGACCACTATCCTAAATATAAAGTCAGAGATGATATGGGATGGCTTCCATCCTAGAATTGCCTAGTCAAAGTCCTGACAATACAATAACGAATCTGGAAGAAAACCTGAAAACTTAAGTTCACAGATGCTCTCCTCCAATTCAAAAGAAGGATGTCTAAAATTATGTGAAGTATCATGTTCAAACATCAACAGGCAGGAATAAAAATCTGACCATTTTTATTTTTTATGTTGGTGAGCTGAAATATTTTAAATGTAGCATGAGAAAATGACGGTTTCTTTTCAAAAAGCACAAGTGGTAACATTAAACTCAAACTAGAGTAGCTAGAGGGCAAATATCTGATGAAGTTTGTCAATTTGAGGGAGACATCCGTCAAGATGAGAGCGCAGGGCCGGACCTAATAAAGATACCTCAGATCCTTTCTTTGAGTGTGTGTGTCTGGGTGCGAACATGAGCAGCTGAGTGTGTGATGCTTGCCTATGATTATGTGTGTGATGTGTGTCAAATCAACCAGCGCTCTAATTAGATTCCTACCTCTCTTCAGGTTTCTCTGAAAGAGCCTTCTTTGAATTTCTTATGCAGAACCAGAGAGCTAGCAGGCGAAATCTGCCTGCAGATGTGCCATGTGTGTCTGAACACGCCTGTGCATGTGGGGGTGTGTGTGTTTGTGTGTAGCCCAGCAGTTTAATGCAGCTCTATTGATTAGCACTTTAATGTCAGGGCTAATGAATTGTTCCTTTAATATTGTTTATGCATCTATTTACAACACCATCAGTATGTGTTGCAGAAATGTCTTCAGTGCTTTTTCTGCTTTGTAGTCACAGCTACATGTTTCTTTAAGACAACCTAAGTAAATACAGAATGATGATTTTATTCATTTAGAGAAAAACATCCATCCAAGCCAACTAACACCTTGTAAAAGCACTTATTAACCAGGATTACCCACATTTTTGGTTCAATTTCTCATCTAAAAAAACTAATGAAAAAGCATCAGTTGGACACCAAGAAGTTGGCAAAAAGAAGAAAAATGGCTTTGAAAAACAAAGCACAGAAGTTGTGATGGCAGTGTGATGGTCTGAGGCTTGACGAGGATTGACTTTGAAAGACTCACATGCACTTTTTAATTACAGGAAAGTCTTGAAGGAGAATGTTCAGCTATCAGTTTGAGACTTCAAGTCCAACACGGAACAACTCAGAAACTACAAATATTCTCCACGAGAATGTCAAGTTATCAGAAACCGTGGTGTTAGCTGTTGGTACTAAGGGGTGCACAACCAGATGTCTACTCCAAACTGTCAGTTAATGAAATATAAACTGCAGTTTATATTTACTCGGGTTATCTTTTGTCTGACTTGTTGGGTGATATGCATTTATCTATTTTTAATGAATAGGTGGATTGGGTTTCTAGGCAGAGAAGCCTAATCCGCCAGTGTGATTGAACCCTTTAACTCTTCCATTTGGAGCAGAACCTCAACCCCAACCTTTCCAGACTCAAGACCAATGTCTCAGATTTAGAGGTTCTGATTCTCATCACTGTTTGATTTTGATGATATGAAATATCTGATCAAAACAAACCAAAAAAATCTGAAAAACGAACCCTGTAAGGAGGTCAAACAGTTCTTTAAGGCGGTGTTTCTGTACTGCAATCTTTGCATGTGATTGGTTTGTTTTTGTGTGTGAGGCAGGTTGCACAGAGCTGAAGGTTAGGGGTGGAGTTGGTGCAACATGGCTGCTTTGTCTCAGTCATAATGACTGACATCTCTAATGGAACATTCTGGAGATGTTCTTTACATCCCGACCACATCCAGGCCCTTTTATCAGCGGCCCATTAACAGACTCTAATACGTCCAGCCCGTCTCTTGCTCACTCTATCTCCATTCCTGCCACTCTGCATGCCTTTCTCACACGCCGTCTGCGTTGTGTAACTGGCTCGTCTGCCCTGAAATGGTAACCCAGTTAAGAGGTTGTTTTCTTTCTCCTCAGAGCCCACCATCACCATCAGCGGCCCACCGCCTCCCACCGCGACCCAGACTGCCTGGGAGAAACCCTTTGTCACCTCAGGCCTTTCAAAGCCCCGGCTCTCACTCCCCAATTGTTTCCACATTTTCTGCATTCCTGCTCCAGATAAAGGTCCCGCTGGTTTTCCTGCCTCCCGGCTCAGAGCCGCTCACCCCCAACCTTCGCTGCACCCTCTCCTTCTCTCTTCGTTTCTGCACAGCCAGGTGCTTGAGACCAACCTTGGCTTGGCTCAAGGTGGGCAAAGAGTCCGTGGGTAACAGTAAACAAGCAAGAGGCGAGCTCAGACCTCCCACTGCAGAGGAATAAACACACTCACCACATACCCAGTTATTAGGTGTTCTGCTCACTGGCCTGTAAAAGCCATCTGCTTCAGTTAACTACTGCCTGTCTTTGTTTAACATGTGTGCAGACAGAGGTGACAAGGAACACCTGCAGGGCACGGAGGAAGAACATTACTGCAACATAAGATTGTTTTTTTTCTTTCTCAATTTTAATCATTATTTGGTTGGATCTTAAAAAAAATACAAAAAATACATACTTACAAGAATAAAGCCATAAAATTATGAGAATAAACTTGTACGGAAAAAAGTTGCAATAATACAAGAATAAAGCCATGTGAGAATAAAGTGGGAATAATAAGAGAAAAAAAGTCATATTTTGAGAATGAAGTCACAATGTTGCAAGAATAAAGTCATAATATGACAGTCAGAACTGTGACGATAATAATACTACTACTACTACTACTACTACTACTAATAATAATAATAATAATAATGGAGGAAGTGGGTTGCGGTTTAAGTAAGAAATTCAAATGATTGATTACGAGAATAAACTTGTAAGAGAATAAGTCAGAATATTATGAGAATAATGTCACATGACCATAAAATCGAGATAATACAAGAATAAAGTTGTAAAAATACAAGACAAAAGTCAATATTATGAAAATAAAGTCACATTATTACAAAGAACAAACTTATACAAAACTAAAGTCATGACATTATGAGAATGAAGTCGTAATATTATGAGAAGAAATTCATAGTCTTACGTGAATAATTACGATACTACGGGAATAAAGTCATAGCAAGACTTTATTCTCATAATGTGACTTTTTTGTTATTTTATCACAACTTTATTCTTGTAATTTAATTTTAAAAAATTTTTATTTTCTTAGTGAGGCCCTAACACCGCGTCATAGGACTGGTTGCTGACTTTTTGCTGACTCCCTGACCTCTGGAGATCCTGGGAGGCCTGTAATTTGGAGCGCCTGACTTGGAAGCAGCCATGGAGCTAATCACCATTTGGTATCTGACAGATTAACTCACCGTAGAAACACACAGGCGAGCGCATGCAGCTTCGCTCCTCGCATGCCTGCCTACTGGATGATTAACTAGAGATAAGGGAACGATTTAAACTCCCAGGATTCTCCGGGATATTTAAAGCCTGCATGGAAATTTCCATAGGGAGAAAGACGCAGAGCGGGGATGGAAGTCACCGGCAGTCTTTCTGTGCAAGCGGGAGTCGCTGCAGCGGGAGAAGCTAAAACTTCAGGACCTTTCCAGAGTGAGGAGTGAGAGCAGACGGGGCGATGACCTGAACGCACTCAGGAAGAACCGGCAGGGGCCGTGTTTTCCTGCCGCAACCAGAGATACCACTGAGGGATTGTGGGAAAAAAGGAACCCAACCACTGAACGCATTTGAATGTCATGAAGCTAACTTATCAAGCTTTATCAGCTAAGATGAAACAAAAAATGTATGTTTATTTCAAAATTAGATCATATACAACATCTTCTGTTTCGAACACTTAATGCCATAATACTTTTATTTGTTTATTTATTAGGCTCCCCATTTGTTTCCACCACAGTAGAAAGCTGATCTTCCTGGGGTCTGATTGATAAAACCCAAGTAATATTCATGCAACACATAAGATCATTTCAACATTAACATATAATATCATAAATTTATTCAGACATTATACAAACTACTCACATTAATCCAGATTTTTTAAAAATAGGATTAAATAAAAATAAAATTTCAGTGCTCCTTTAATTATAAAATCTGTTTTTATGTGATTCCATTCCTGAATTGCTCTGAGTACAACAGAAGTCAATCTCAACATTTGCACTTTTTAAGAATAATCATGCATAATTTCTTCGATGTGTTTTTTTCTTTTTTTTTTACAATCATTATTTAGTGTAAATATTCGACTGTTTTGTAAATTGGTAAGTCTCTGTGTGTATTAATAGGATGTGATGTTGCATATCTGTGTGTTTTATGTTCTGCAGTTCAGAGGAACCTGCTGTAAAACAGTAATTATGCTGAGCCAGGCCAGATTTCTTTTAATCTTTTCCTGTTTAAAAATTTAATAAAAAATAAGTAAATAAAGTTAAAATGTGGGAATGTGTCCCTTACCTGTGTGAGGAGGCCAGGCTGGATCTGCAGAGGTTGGGCACCGGGAGCCTGCGTCACTATGGGAACCGCGTTCTCCATCCTCACAGAGTAACTGGTGTGCTTGGAAGGTGATGCCTGCAAACCTGCTCATGAATAAAACACAAGCAAATAATGGCATAAAAATAGCAGGAAAGGCGCTCAGAACGTGACTACAGATCAGATCAGAGTTATTTGCTTTTATTGTTACACTGAGATGTTTCTATAAATATAAAACATAGCTCTGAAATGATGATTTCATTTATTACTGAAAGTGTAACTTTCCTCTGATTGAGCTCTAGCAGCGTTTAACAGGTAATAAGTCGCTGAGGAGTTTTAGGTCACGTTTCTTTCATGAATTGATTTAATTCATCCACATTGGAAAATATTTTAGCATTAATGGCCTGTTCAAGGCAATTCACAGTTAGATTTAAGTACGGGATTTGACTAGGCCACTCAAAAAGCTTTGTATATTTATATTGTCCTGCTTCATGACCCAGATGTACTTAAGTAATCTCGAATAACTTCAGATGTGTTGCTTTCTGAGGTTTCCATTCTTCTGTTTAAATCGTTAAAAATGGTGACAATTAGTTGATTACATTTAATTCATAAGGTAAGTAGATTTTCACATGAAGCCAGGGTGGTTAATATATGCAACCATCATTTTAAAACAGCTTTTTTTTTTCATTTTTGCTCAGATTTTCTTTGACCTGAAAGATTCAAATGTGACAAAAATATTTTTGTTTCCCTTTTGAACACCTGAATTAACCAATTTTCAGTGATATTCTGAAGTTTTGCCATGCTAACGTTAACGTGGTTACCTTGGAATCCCGGCGGGCAGACGATGAGCGCCTGCTGGAAGGGGTCGGGCCGAGCGGCGCAGAGCTGCGGCGCCCCCGGCTGCAGCGGCATGCTCCTCTGGGCCACAGCCGCCATGGAGGCGGCAGAAGGCTGGTAGAGTGCAGATTGGTAGTTTAGTATGGAGACGTCAGGACTGGCAAAGGAAAGGGTGGCATTGTTGGTGGAGGAGGGAGCCAGGTTGGTGGCCTAAAGGAATGGTGGGACCAAAATAAAAGTCATGAGGGTGGAGGTTCTGATGGGAATGACAGGGAGGTGGGATGGAATCAGCTTACAACTGAAACAATCTGGACAGAAATAATGAAATCCAAAGGAATAATCTGGGAGCAGGCAGAGCAGAGGAATCTTAAAATATGCAAACCGCTGATTTGATTAATTAGGTGGAGAAAAAGGATGTGAGTGGAAATGCAATCAATGCCACAGTTGCATGAATAATAACTCAATGACACAAAATCCCCTGAAAGTAAATGCAGTTGAATCATTTGAGTTGTTTACCACAGTATCGGTTTTTACTAGAATAAATTGCTTCTGGGTGTTTATTAATATTTACAGCGCTGGTCATACATTCTGTTTTTGTTGTGGGCTGAAAATATGTAATTATAGTGAATTTTAAAAGAAAGAATCGGTTGTACGTTTTTAAATGTATTGTGGATTTGTTTGCATCCCCAATGAAAGATCAAAAAATGTAACTTCAAATATTTCAAATAATTCACACAAGTGCAAAATGATGCACGAAAGATTGAATGCTTACATGCTTTCATTCAATGTCTCCAATTGCGGGGAAATAAAGGGCATTTTAGTGCATCAATAATCATAATTCTGCCTGGATCACTGATTTGTTTTTACAAAATTTGTGATTTTTTTACAATGAAAATCACTGATTATGTGTTGCTACTGACAAATTTTGAAATATTTGGCAAATATTTCAAATATTACCAACTAATATTGTAAAATTACTAACAACACGCACATTTAAAAAAAAAAAAATCAAAATCACTGCTTTTGCAGTGCTACTAACTAATTTTGCAATATTTACTTTTATTTGATTCAAGTAAAAAAATTCTGCCACCTGCAGGTGAGAGTTAAAAGACACTCAAACACAATATTTTATATTTTTTGCAGAAAAATTTCAATAACTTTCCCAATTATGCATTAGAGCAAAAAAAAACATAGCCAGCTTCTTTCGTTCATGATCAAAGAAGATCATGACTTTCAAACCCAGAGAAATGTGCAGGTGGCAGCATCATGCTGAGGGACTGTTTTGCTGCCAGGAATAGTTGTACATTGCAAAGCGTGGATGTAATATTATTTGACTTAAACTTAAATCAACTACTGCGCATCAAGCCTGGTGCTGGCAGCATCATGATGCTGAACAATTCAAATGATTATTTCAAAGTTACCTCTAATCAAATTGACTTTTTATTCAAACTTGTGCACCAAATTATTAGCTTTAAAAATCCCTGGAGTTTTATATCGATTAATAATAGTAATCCACCAGGAAAAAAGAATTGACTGAAATGCATCAGTGAAAAGCCAAAGTGAATGTGATATTGCCCAGGATGAGTTCATGTAAAGTTCGGACATAGTGCTAACATGAACCTGACAGAAGCAGAAATGTTTCTTATTCCCACTAAAATATGACGTGATCTTAAAAATCAGCCTAGAGCAAAGCGCTACAACAGCTTCTCACACAAAGTGTCAATCTGTGTCGAAAAGTTAATAAATCACACGTCACAAGGTTCCTGCCTGGTTTCCATCTCGGTTACGATTGACAGAAATACATTTCCAGTCAGCTGTGATTGCATAGTTATGTAAATTTGGTAACTTCTGCATGTTTTAAGCATTAGATGTGTGGACTATTTTCTGGGAAACGTTTTTTTTCTTTTCAGATGAGGAGTTGTACCATGAGACGACGTCTAATTTTAGCTAAGGTGTATGTAGGAGCAGAGCTTTCATTTTTCATTTGCTCTCTTCAGAGAGTGTGATGAACATTAGGAGAGGAAAACATAATCAATATTTTTCTGTGGCATTCATCAAAAACAGGCACAGAAGGAGCAAAACACAAGCCAAAGACACTTTCCAGTTTTGCAAATGAGTTGAGAAAAAGAAATCAGCAGCTAAACAATTGAACCTGTTTAGCTGCCCTGAGAACCAGTTGCAGGAAATACAGACAGGAGAAAATGTTGACGCATTTAAATCACAGCAAGACGATGTTTTTGTCGCTTACATGAGCTCATTCAATATAGCTGGCGACAGAGAAGGTAGAGTTGGATTTGTAGCTGCGCACAATCTGGTAAACCTTGTAACCAGAAGCTCTGTGATTCCTGCACTAGCCAAAAGTCAGCAGTTTTGATTCACAGATTGTTGGGGAACAAAGCGGTAAAGCACCACAGGCTCAACCCAGCCAAATGGGAGGAAAGAAGAGAAGACAGACGAGGACGGGAGAGCGAGGAAGCCTGGTGAAGGGATTCTTAAGGCCCTGGAAGCTCAGGGATGTTGGGCAAGCAGGAAGCGCGGCTTGTCGTGTGTGTGATCAGCACTTTGTGACAATCCCACAGGACCGGGCCACAGACAGAAACTCTGGGCAGACAGATATCCAGGCACCAAGACAGAGAGCGAGGCTGATGAACTGACAACAGGAAGAATGGACCTAATGAGAGCAGAAACGGCTCAATTCTGGCAGGGAAGCTGAGGAGCTACGGATTACAAAATTCACAGTTTATAGCTTTTTAATTGGCTTTTGTTTTAGTAATTCTCAAACAAATACTCAGATATATGCTAATTATTAGTCAAACTTCAAATTTGACAATTTAAATTTAAAAGAAAGAACAATAAATCATGTTCTCCAAAAGTATTCAAACCCACACTGCAAAAACACAAAATCTTACCAAGTATTTTAAGTCTATTTCTAGTACAAATATCTCAATAAGTAAGAATAAGACAAAAAGTACTGGATCCTATGGCAGATTATTTCACTTTTAACATGGGTAAAATGTCCTATTACAAGTGAAATAATTTGACAGTGGAACTTTAATATTAAAGAAATTCTTTATTTAAAACAAGCTCCCATATCTTGTTGAAAGTTACCTGTAAGTTAGTTCTGTCTTATTTCAAGTGTACTAAGATATTGGGAGGGTGATGGCATGGAAAGGTTTGGGAACTCCTGGTCTATCACATAAAATCCCAATAAAACTCATCAAAATTTGTGGCAGAATATTTAAATATGGAAGAGGTGTGAATACTTTTGCAAGTCATTGTCATAGCAAGGACACAACTCATCATTTCAGTGATCTGTCTCCTTTGACTCACCTGGCTGTGCACAGTGTTCAGCTGGTTGTTGAAGGTCATGGTGAGGTTGGTGGAGGTACTGGGAGCCACATGGGTGATGAAGGGTGTTTTGCTCTGGTTGACTGTGTCGTACATGTTGACACGACGCTTGCAGATTTCCATGTTTTGGAAGCATGACTTTACGCTGCACAGACAGAGAGGGAGTGAGCCCAGGTGGCGCACAACAGCAGAAATGGTGCAAACAGCAATAAAACGGAGTTTGGAGGGCGTACTGAGTGCTGTGAGGGTAATCGAGGAGATGCGACATGGTAACGAAGGGGTGGTTGAGTGTTTCGATGGGGGTGATCCTCTTGTCAGCGTCGATAGTCAGCATCTTGGTCAACAGGTCGATGAACTCCCTCCGGTCTGCCTTTTCCGCCAGCATGTCGCTCCCTTCCAGGTCTGATGTCATGTTCACCTGGAAGCAGAAAGAAAACAAGGTTTGTTACAGATTTATTCATTTAAGCATTATTTAATAACCAGGAGACACAGACGTACAAGTGAGAAGGTACAAGATAAACATCTGACAGAGATAGCATATAACATAATAACCTAGAAAAACTCTCACAGTGAGAACAAAATGTAATGCTTTTGTCTCATTGGGAGAGTTTTTCGACTGTTTGAAAGCATTAAACAGAGTTCAGGTCTGCACATAAAGATATATTCGCTCTAAGCTTAATAAGGGCCAACAAACCACTCTATAAATTACACAGTGATGCATTTTGTACAAATAATCTGTATTTAATATACAAAACCTAAAGAGCAAAGAGGTAAAGCATGCAAATAAATAATCTTGGCATAATCAAGAATGTACCAAAAGGTTACATGTATTTTTTCTGACTGATAAATAAAGACAGGAGCTATTTTGACAGTAAACTTTGAGCTTCTTTGCTGAATGCTCAGACTGCAGCCTGACAGAAAGGCAGCGCTGTTGGATAATACTGTATAAATAAGTTGTCAAATGTATGTAAAACATTAATATAGTTTTCTTCACTCTAAGAACCATTAAGAGATACAATGAAAGACAGTTTGAAGCTGCTGAATAGCGCTCCTTAAGAGAGAATCAGCTGAGTAAACTCTGACATCATCTGCATAAAGGCGTACTTCAACTGGACACATTCTTTGCAGGAAACAGAAAAACATTGAATTTCTTGTGATTTGAGGCACATTCAATTTTCAGGAAGGCAAAAAAAGGAAAATAAAAAATATTGAGATATAATCTGTTTCGCAAGGGAATAAAGAAATTATCCTGCAATTATTTTCTGTTGGGTTTGATATATTCCTTAATCCCATAACCTGGAGGATTTTACTGTATTTGTAGATTTTCAGTGATCATGAGAAAGCCAGCGGTGTGATTTGAGATTGTTTTTGAGAAACATCTTACTGTATTTGAATTTAGTTTTGTTGTCAATTTTCAGTTAATTCAATGACAGGTCTTAAAATCAGTTTTTGTAGGTCAGAAGTTCACAAGATTGGTCATCAGAAATCAATTTAAGAATCTGTGATCGGTGCATCTCCAGGTTTGCACACTTCCTCAGAGCATGATTCAGGGCTCTGGGTATCAGAAAAGTCTCCACCACATCTTTTTCCCAAGAAGGAAGCTAATAATACACAGAAGGCCTCGTAATTTAAGGAGCGTGTCAGAGCTCAGTGATAACCTTGTTCTGCAGTGGGATTAGAAACATTTGCACTGGTATTCATAGCAGCAGATGAAAAATGTCCCGGGGCCTTCAGTGAGAATTTTATCTCCTCCAAAGACGTAAAAACAAACAAAACAGGAACTCAATAAACACGGCCACTGGCTGTCAGTTTCACACAGGACATCAGTTTGTGAGCAGCTCTGAAAAAGCTGACACGGCATCTTAATGTAAATATGTTCTGAGGGAAATTCTGGGAAGCTGCCTTCAAACATCAAGCTGCTTCAGCCGTAATAAACACTGCGGCCCAGGCTGTGGGTAAATACTTGGCAAGGCAGCCGACTTTCTGCTTTAGCGCTTCACACATAAGCAAAGATTGATTCGGTATGTGAGGCACTAATTCTGATTCTGAGCTACTTTTAGTGTCGTGGCGTCTGGTGAGGGACGAAGCAGAGGGGAACAAGGTCAGGATGTAGCCGCTGAGCAGACTGTCAGGCAGTGGGAGCAGGACCAGGCAGCAGACAGGCAGCCTTGTTTATTGTGACTGCTGTGTGGAGGAAGCAGGCTTGTTTTTTCATAAAGACGCAGCGTTTATCTGCGGGTCTGCTCCAGGGTCTATCAGATGTGCTGCCAGTCAACACAGCAAATCTGATTCACGCCCCTATCTTCATGCAGGCTATTCAGCTTCTGCAGCCGTGCCTCTTTGTTTGTCATCTCCGCTGGCTTCGATAAAGGAATAATCTGCAAAATGAGGTGAGAAATAATCACACTGTCCTCTGTAGGGAGATGACTTTGGGGAAATGTGAACAATCAGGTCCAACAGAAGTAACAAATGAACAAAAAAGGAGGGGGAAATGTTCCTATCGTCCACTGATTTAACTGAAGAGAGAAGCTAGGCATTTCCAATTCTTTAAAACTGATTAAAATCCCAAAACAGCAAAACACCACAGGCAGTCCAGTGTGTGCTGCGAGGAGCATTTCTGAAGGAAAGGCCATCAGATGTCGAGCAACAGGATCATCCAGGCTGCGTCTGACATCATGGCCTGCATGACGCAGTCCTGCCTTCAGCATCATCCCAAATCATTTTTATACAACCAGGGAGAAACAGAGGCTGAAACACAATCCCATCTTTCTATTAGAACTGGACAAAAAAATCAATATCAATATATAACGTGATCAATATAACTGGATAATACATCTGATAGAATATTCAATAATTTCACGGGACATTGATCCAGAATTGCACAGCATTCTGGGAGATGTAGGCAGAAAAAAGGCTAAGCTAGTTTGGTGGCATCAACTAACTTCCTCACTCTTTGGTTACCTAGCAACTCCCTCATTCTTTGGCTACCTAGCAACTCCCTCATTCTTTGGTTACGTTTTAAGGGAGGCTGTCAACATTAATGCGATAAACCTTTAAGATTAATCGCATGTATTAACACGTATTAATACGTATTAATGCTGATTAATCATATTCCATGTTTTGACCTAAAAGCCTCTCGCCCATCCAGGGTCACCCACGAGTGAAAAGATTAGCGAGGAGAGTCAGATTGCTTTAAAAAAAACAAAAAACGCAGCGGTAGAGCATATTAAAACCAACAACAAATAGATAAAACCAATTAAAGCCTACTCATTGCAATGGTCAATTGTCCTTCTACTTGGGAAACAAAATAATTCTTTTAAACCTTCATAAATATAAGGAAATGGAGATGTTTGGTTTGCATGTTATTTTCCAAAACATGCTTTTTTATATTTCCAGCGTACAAAGTTATGCATAGTTATTACTCATAGGTCTAGAGTGTGATTAATCTGATTACATTTTTTAATAGATTAACTAGTTTTAAGTAAATTCCGATTATCCATATAGGATCAATATCAGATACTGATCCTCAGATATCTGTATCGTATTGGAAGTGAAAATAGTGGATCGGTTTATCCTGACTAAGGACTTATACTGATTTCCTTCCATCAGACAATCAGGCTATTTTGTGTGAGATTATCAAAGAAGATTCCAATAAAATACATTACTGTTTATAGTTTTAACATGATGAAATGGGGTATGAACCGTTTTACAAGGCGGTGCAGTGGAATGAAAACCATGATGCTCCCCTGGCCGTCCTGTCACGGTTATCAGTAAAGAAACCGATGGACTGCAGATTACAGTGGATGTTTTCAGTATTTCCGGCCTTCCTTCGCTCTCCACCGGACTCCTCCTGCAGTCCTGCATTTACTGTAAGCTGGTGTCTGATTTCCCTTCAATTAGATATACTCATGACTGAAGCCTCCACACATTTCCCACGACTAAAAGGAGGTTCATTATCACTTCCTGGCTCCCCGCCCCTCGGCCTTGCAGGGCCTTCAGCTATATCATCCATTATAATCGCAGGCACAGATATCCACAGTGCTGACTTGTTTATGCAGTCAGGACAGTGAGATGGGGTAAAACAGGCCATTTTTACCCCATGTTAGTAGCTCTGAATCTTACCGCCACATGTTTTTTTGGTAAATCGAGTGGTGTTGCAACAGAGGAAGACAGGATACAGAGCTGGAAGCACCGAAAATACAGATAACCCAGGGGATATCATGCCAGCACAGGTTGGCTTCATTAAGCCGTTTGCCTGGTGCTGTAAACCCAACAATCCCAGGAAGTGATACCATCTCGTCCCAGCTGACCACGTTATTCCAGACCGGCCTGAGATTGGCCCTGGGCACTACTGAACCTCCGTAATTGTCTCCATCATTTAAGCAGCAACATGTGTCGGGTGTCCGCATGGTTGGTTTATCCAGGGGCCGCTGTCTAGATGTAATCAAGATGAACATCCGCTAACAGAGGAAATCCACCTGCACAAACCTTTTTATCTTGGAAACGATTATCAGGAGCTCAACCACGGAACGTGACGATGACATTTGAGCCATATTAATCATCACTGAACCCATTATCTACCAGCAGAATCAGGTAAGGGTGATATATACACAGGTAAACATCACTCAGCTTCTGATCCACATGATAGTGAAATCTCCCAACCCTACACTGCAAAAACAAAATCTGTATTTTTGTCTAATTTCTTGTGTAAAAATTTGATTACACTTGAAATAAGACAAAACTAATTTACAAGTAACTTTTTGGAAAGATATATTCCTTGTACAGTAGTTTTGTCTTTGCAGATGAAATGTAAACAGATTTTAAATTTTATGCCTGCAGCGTGCTAGCTAGATTAGCATGATTGTTACCTACCATCTTTAAAAGCTTTCAGTGTGGAACCAATTATTTAAAACATTTTTAATATTTCCTAATCCAAATTGGTCTACAAGAAAAATTTGATATAATTTATTTAGAAAACAAAACAACAATAATATTACTCAATGCCATTAGCACTGACAAGAATAAATTTAATTTTTTTATATTTAGAAAACGAAACAAAATAACAGAGTTAGCATTTTTTTTTCTCTTTAGCATAGCATCATATATTAGCATTTGGCATAATTAGCATGGTTAGCATAATTAGAACAGTTAGTTTCACCTACTAACTTTAATAACTGAGCATTGAGTGCTTAATTAGAACCTGAACTAGAATGATTTAACATTTGTTTTAACATTTTCTAATCCAACACCTTCCATTACAGGAGACTTTTGTTAAACATTTGTGCAATTAGTTCAACTTCCTGTTTCATGCTAACATCGTAGCCTACTCCTTTAAAGTCAAAGATAATAACAACATTCATCTGTAAAAAAAACCAGTTTGTTTTCTGGAAGACATCTTGAACACTACACTCATACTAAACATGGCTGACTGTCTTCTTCCCTAAGCAGAAACCAAGGTGTGTTGCTAATGTGATGTGTTAACAGCATCCACCTCTGGTACACACTCAATTCACAACTACGCATTCTGATTCACAAGTACAAAATATTTATGGCTGGAATTTGTACCCATAGATTTTATTTCAATGGAACTAAGTGGCCGAACCCACATCATAACACCCCCTCCACCGAGCTTTACACTTGACACAATGCTATCCAGCTATGCTCTGAAGTACTAACCATACATGGTTTGTCCCTTAAGTGCAAATTGGCTCCAAAAAAGGCTGAGGTTTGGGATATCAGCAGCATTTAGTGGGTTTGGTTATTACATGCTTACATGAAATACAGATGAGGCACAGCTACAGCCCACACCCAGCAGCATAAATAGGGAAACAAAGTGAACGCATCAAGGCCTGTTAACCAGTCGCAGCACATTTTCAGTTTGAATGTCTGTTAGTTATTAGACAGGCAGAGAGCCGTGCGGGAGTTTCAGCAAACAGCTGCTTTCATTTGGCTCTGTAAAACTCCGTGTATCAGTTGAACTCTGCTGCAGCTGGAGATCCTCAGCAGCGTAAATATTTAAAAGGATTTCGTACATTTGATAGATAATTGTCAGGACGCGATGAATCAAACCGGCTCTGGACCTTAACCTGCTTGTGTTGGACGTGAGAGACAGAGCAGAAGAAAGCAATAGTTCTCTGGTTCGACTTGTTGTGTAGGAAGATTCCCGCTCTGATGGGTTGCCAGATCTGGCTGACAGTTTCCAGCCCAAACACAACATGACGCCCGCCCGATTCCAAAAAATCAGCCCAATAAAAGTTATTTCAATAGCGCCACATGTAGTCATATGTATATTAGAGATGCCAATCTTGTTTAATGACTTGATTTGAATTCGATTTTTAGGGTCATGATTCAATTCAGAAATGATTTTTAATTCAGAAACATGTTTTTCTATTTAGAGATTTTGTTTAAATTATCTGAATAACGAGAAGAAAAGACAGCATAAACAAACAGAACATTTATTTTAAACATTTCAGTTCCATACCGAATCATATTTCATCAGTTTCATACGTTTGTGCCTAAAATTCTAACAGTGGTAATTTACCACTATCAGGTTAGCTCAGCTGCGTAGCTTTTGCTTAAATTTAAAAAAATCAAAGAATTATTCAAAATATGATTTTACAAAAAAATTAAGCAGTCGAAAATAGATTTTTGAGCATTTTGAATCGATTCAGAACTCCCAGGACTAGGAATTGATTAGGACTATTTATTGATTGATTAGAACTTGACTGCTGGAAGACAATAAAACTTGCAGGGGTTTTTTGGCTGTCTTATTAAATCATGATGCATTGGGATTTATGTTTTGCATCTCTACTACACAGTGCCACTTAATTAACCAATTAATAATAATTGATGATTTCACTTTCAACTGATTCTAAACATTTCAAAGTAAGTTTGCTAATAAAATAAATGCACGAATACAGCTCTTTGTCAAAAGTTTTGTGCTTTTCTGCCACACAACATCAACTATTTTCCTCTAAATATTTACTAAAAACCAGCCCAAATGTGTTTCTTCCAGCCAAAAGTTCAAAAGCAGCCCAATTGGACAGAACCTGTGCAATCTGGCAACACTGCGCGGACAGCGTACCTGTGCCATATCATCCAAGCAGTTGAAGATATACTTGCGAGCCTCCTTGGACTTGATCCCCGTCTCAGCCTCATGGTCTTCCGGAGTCTGCAGGAGACAAGAAGCAGATGTTTGGTAGAAATACCATCAAACTTCTCCCTCTGGAAATATACTATTTACATTTGGCTCATTATAGCCTCTTGTTGTTGATGTGCAGCAGATCTCATCCTGCCCTCTGAGTAACCCAGGGGTAACACACAAATGCCCTGCCAACAGATTGCACACTAACGGCGCAACAATATGCAGACGACACAGCGGATTTACACTGGAGCACCTGGACAGACACAAACCTGACAGGTATAAACATGCCATCATTACGTTCCAACAGATGCAGATTTACACCGACTGCAGAAATCTCCTGGCTTAACACAAAGTATCTTTAATTACAGCCAGCAACGCGCCACAGCTGGCGTTTGGTGGAAACACATGGCGAGGTCGAGTTAAAGCTCAGCTGTCGCTCTTCAAAGAGGAAGGGACAGAGAAACGTTTCAAGGACGCCTTGATTTCACACAAACCAGATGTGGGACAGTCGTATCGAGCTGCAACGCTTTGGCGGCTCTGCTCAGCTATGTCATGATGACTTTAATATAAGGCGTTCTTCCTGAAGTTAATCATAAAGTTATTTTAAGTTTGCTTGTTCTGCAATTTTACAGATATAGCAGAAAAATAAAAAATGAGTAAACAGAGGAGTTTTAGGTGTTTGTTCGGAATAGAAATACCACAAACATCTAAATCACTTTAGAGCATGTTCTCTTTATATATAACTTAAAATTGTCTTGCAAAAGTATTCACACCCTTGCATATCTGACTTTTTTACAGAAGACTGAGTCACTCATCCTGTTTTATTTGAACTTAAAACAAGTTTTCTTCCAGGCTTGCCTTGAATTTCCTCCATCTATCCTCTCATGTTGTGTGATGACCTTACCTAACCCTGCTTTTGCATCCTGTTTCTTCACTACCAGGACATTTACACTGTAAAAACACAACATCTTACTACGTATTTTTGGTTTATTATCTAGGGCAGGTATCCCAATACACCTGAAATAGGACAAAACTAACTTACAATAACGCTTCAGCAAGTAATCCAAACTTGTTTTAAGTAAATAACTCATTAATATTGATGAAAATTACTAGTTCCACTGGCAGATTATTTCACTTACTACAAGACATTTTTCCTAAGTGAAAAAATTGGCCAGTGGATCCAGTAGTTTTTATCAATACTCTAGAATTATTGACTTAAAGCAAGCTCATATATCTTTCTGAAAAGTTACTTGTTTTATTTCAGGTGTATTAAGATATTTGCACAGGAAACTAGATTACATTAGATAAAGTTTATCGTCCCTAAAGGGCAAATTGCCTTCAGCCAGCAAAGATCAATTGCAGATAAAGTACAAAAATACACTAAAGAAGAACTAGACAAGAATAATTGGTAAGATTTTGTGTTTTTGCTACAACACATCTTTATGTGCTGTAGAGAGAGATCATATATGAAGCTTATTGCAGTCAAAAACTCAATATGCAAAATGTCTGTGCAGCAATCAGAAGTTCAGATGAAGCTGACGTTGTTTATTGAGTGGCCTAAATGGAGCAGTGAGTGGAGCTGAGCAGCGTCAGAGCTCCCACACAGATCTATTTTACCTTCATCGGTTCAATGCCTCACATGTACGGCAGCAACAGATAAATGGAATAAATAAAAACCGCCACTTAATTATTCACTTTGTTCTGGGTTTATAGTGCAATATGTGTTTATCTTATTCTATTTTTTTCTATTTTTCATTATATATATTTTCTATTTCATAAATAGAAATTAGCAGAGGTAGATAGATTATCCAAAGGTTGTACTCAAGTCAGAGTAAAAAAATATTTGGTTAAAGGCTACTCAACTACTGAGTAACTAGTCAGAACATCTGATTTAATATTTAAACTGATGACATCAATCAAACGAGAATGCAAAGTTATGTCCACATTCTGGTGTTTTAAAAACTAAAAAGAGAATAAAAATACTAGAAATAAATATCATGACTACATCATAGCAGATTCAGGCAGCACTTTTCCAAATCATAAGGCTTGTCTTGACACATAAAACTTGTCATTTGACACTTCCAGATCTTCATCATACAGCAGACTCAACAGAAACCAGAAGTCTCACCTTAACTTAAACTGTAAGTGCGTCTGTTGTCTGTATTTCATGCAGTTTTTGTTTTTCTTCATTCAGTGAAATTACTCACAGTGACTCCAGAAATTTTACTCAAATAGAGTAAAAATACTTTTTAAAAGTAAAAAGTATGATGTAGTGAAACTGCTCCGGAAAATACATTTCAGCCAAAACGTTGCGTAAGTAAATGTAACTAGTTATTTGTTTAGTTTTGTACCTTCAGTCTCCAGAGGGGATAGGTGGAATCTGGATCTCTGTTGAAGAACCTGGTGGTCTTTGTCCCTGCACTCAACAGATACTCTGCCGGAAGACCCTGCGTCTGTGAGATGTACCGAATCTGCAAGACAGAAATGAAAAAAGAAAAAACCTAAATAAAGCAAATGCTTTGAAAGAACTTTGAAGTCTGAGATGGTCATTTGATCGTGTAAAAGAAGAGGGAAATGCTTTATGATGGAGGCTTATTTAGAGATTTAAAATACATTTATGGAGATAATGATAGATAATGATGGAAGGACTTAAAAGCAAATTATGCATGATAGATTTTCTTATTATGTCAAAAAAAAAAAGATAATGAGTCAGATCAAACATCTGCTGGTAGGAAAGAGCAACATGGCAATGCAGAACAGCAGCCATTATAGATTGCAAGAATTATCGTATTTTATCTGAATTATCTCATAAAGAACCAACAGCAGCACATAAACAAAAACAAAAGTTAGGAAAATCAGTTGTGTTTACTTAAATTTGTGCAAACCAATTGTCTCAAAAGAATCAAAAACTGCAATGTATAAAAACGAGTGAAGCTACGTTGTACAATTTAAGAATTACAAAGGTAAAAGTAACTTGATGAATTTAGTTGAACATAAATGAGCTTTTCTGCCTACATCTCCGACAACAGCATTCTGTTTATTAAAATGCAAACATTAAAGAAACATGGCTTCATCAGAGAATATTTTATTTTTCAACATTGTAATCAGTTGTACAAATGTTGAAAACTCTCTTCAGTTTGCAGGTTTGCTTGAGCAGAAATGGAGCAATGTCTACACAATCCGAATTCACATTTTTGCCTGGACTCAATTTAAATAGGTTAACTTAAACTTATAAGTCACATTTGATATATAAAGGAAATTTGACTTCTTAATGTAACATCTTGAAATTGTGCCTCTGTCTCTTTAAAAACTCTTGCTTTTTCTGAAACTCCACCTTCAAGAAATCATCACAACATGGCTCCTCTATTAACCCTTTAACAACATTTTTACCAAAAGTAGCTCGTATGATGACCAGTTCCACCAGGTGTTTGCTAATTGCTGCTGGCTAGTCTGAAGGAGTCATGTTTACTTGAAATCTTTTATTCCAGTGTGTATGAAGTAATGATGTGTTACCTGGTCATACTCAGAGGCTCCGGGGTAGAGAGGCCATCCCAGAAACAGCTCAGCTATTACACAACCCAGAGACCACATGTCTATGGCCTCACAGAACGGCAGGCCCAGGATGATCTCTGGAGCCCTGAGGGAGAACAAAACACACATGGTCAGAGATCCGACGGCTTTATTCAAAATGCTGTGTATTAGTGGAAAACGCATAAACTCACTGCCAATGAAACGTACATAAAAGCCACTTCTACGTTATAACTTTTAATAAATCAGATAAAATCTTCTGAGGAGCAATTTCTTGGCAGCTCATCTGAGCTGATGGACAGCAGCCTGGAGTCGTACGCAGAGGTCAACAGAGGGAACCGTCAACATGTAGGAGGAATCAATGTCGAAATATTTTAACACTTCCAAAGCTGATAATGATTAAAACACATTCCTGCATATGGACCAGAGACATTTCAATTAATCTGCAGCGTCGGAAGATTTCTTCAACTCAGCTGAGTTGCTGAGCTGTTAGCAGGAAATGCGTTTTTGACAGTTTTATAGGAGACTACTTATAGATCATTTATAATATAATCAATTTTATCAGTTTAGCTTGGACTTGTGGGAACGCTGGTACTGACACGCTTATATGTGGTCCAGCTTCCAGCACAAAGATACAGAGATTATAAGTCCTTCCCTTCATACAAGTCCTCAATTTTAAATCCTTTAAATGAGATGGAAGAGAGATCGCAAACCACAAAGATAAATTCAGACTGCAAAAACGACCTACACTGCTTTAAAAAGGCAGTTATAAGAACGACTACATATTGTGGGATTTATTCAATATTTTCATTTATATTTTATTTTTTATTACTTAACAAATCATCAATATTGCAAATTGTTATAGAAGTAGAACTAATTGTTTATCTTCTGCTTAAAATAAAAGTTTTATCTTGACAAAAGATTGATGGTCTCATATATTTCAGCAGCAGTGAAGTCCAGAGATCTTATTTATTTTTGTTTGTGCTGTCAGAAAGACGAATACACTCACATCTTCAATGATGCCCAAAATAACCAGGAGCCCCGCGATTCCTCACACTAAAGTACTTTTAAGAGATTCTCCGCATGTCATTGCTATAGGAGGGACACTCTTAGTCCAACATTTCCTTCTTTCTGCTCTCGGTGGGATGTCGTCTCTGGGCTCCACAGAAACCTAATATAAGCTGAATCCACTGAAACCCCTGTCCATTCATCTGTAATATATATTAACAGCATGACACGCGGTTCAAAGGAGCTCAAGGCGGATCTTGGGAAGTTTCAAGTTCGCAATCCTGATTGCCGTGACCATGGTAACTCGCCCCCCAGTCCTCAGGACTCGGCGGGCTCTAGCAGGGTTTTGGTCATGGGAAACAGCATGTTATGGGAAGACTTTATAGAGATGTGAAAGAGTTTGAGGTAAATGAATGAAAACACTGCACACAGTTAGAAGAAACAGTGACGGTGGAGTAACAACAGGCTGCGTTTTTATTGGGATATGGCTGAAACATGGAGACTGCAGGCATTACAAGGACAGATGATTATAAGCTGTAAAAGACAGAAGGAAGCAGAAAACACTGTTCCAAAGAGGCAAAGGCACCAATAAAAGGTTAGAGAGAAATGCTTTACAAACTGACACAGAAGGTGGTTATTGAGGTCTAAAGGGCAGCAGTGGAGCAGACACCAAAGACAACACTGTGGCAACAGTATCTCAGGGCGCCGTTACACACCGATACAGAGTCAACATCACACACAATGAGCTGGGGCATCAGTCAAAAGGTTCCCCAAGAAGCAGAAAGTGGACTGCCAGGAGGCGATAACGCGAGGAAGAGGAGGTTGAGAAAAGGAGACGGGCTGGAGATTCACTGAGAACATGGGGACAGAAAAGCGCTCCATGAATTCATGTCCAGTTTCTGTGCATCTCTGAATACATCAATGTCTGAAATGTAGTTCTACAAGGCGACATGATGTAGCCATGTCCATTTCTGAGAAAACAGAGAAATATTTGCGTTTTGCCCTTTCATCCACACAAAAACTTTAACGTTACTAAAAATTATTATTTATAAAAATTTCAACTAAGTTGGAAATTTGAGAGTCTGTAGATACAAGCTAAAAGCTGCTGGCTGTTGGTTACTTGCTGCTAGATAAAGTAAATTAACATTTATTGTTTCTCTGTTTAACTTATCAGTTTATTAAATTACTTAGACTATTATTAAAGCCACTGTTTAATAACAACATTTTAACAAGGGTTTTGGTCATTTAGCTCTTATAATTTTGGTTCTTTCGCAGCTGACTGCCGTATTTCCAGGCATACAATGGAGCCCTCTGGACTTTATATATCATTTGTGTTCAGGTGAACCAGAAATATGTCACTTTTCTTAATTGCTTACAAATGCACTAAAATGCATTACAATAAAATAATCATGATACTAAATGTACTTATTCCTTCATCACCAGAAAAATTAATTTAAGATGCTGAAAAACACAGAAACATTTGAGGTTGAGGTTCTGTTGAGTGCCTGGCCTTTCAGTTCTCTTTACTTATCTTATTGCTTGTTGAAGAAGTTGAAAAAACAGAAACAACGCCACATTTGTGATTTTTTGACAATATATTGAGAGTAACATAGTCACCTGACTGGTTGTTCTTGCGTGGTTTATCTAAATTACATTTCTAATATTCAAAACAAACTGAAAGCATGCATGCTCTCTAATTTACAGGGGTAGGTATTTTTCAAAACTCAGCTTTAAAAAATGCTGATTTGATACATTTACATCTTTGCAAGTACTTCAGTGAAGAAAAATGCAGGGAAACTTTTGTTATGAGTCAGATTCCTCTAATAAAGACTTGCAACAGGGGGAAGCCTCAGTGTAAAACTGTTTTCTCTTTTCTTTATTTTGTCCATCTAAACTGTGATGCTGCTCAAGTGATTTAAAAGCTGAACTCCACAAAATCCACTAAAATAAAGTGAAAGGGATATTTCCATTTCTTGCTCCTCTTTTAAATTGAATCTGTGCATGAATGTCTCGATGCTTGTGGTGACTGTTTTTATCGACTTGGATCGATTGCAGCCTGCAGTTTCTCCGGTTGTACGCCATTACTGTGCTTAAGGGTTGTTTTGTTTCCCCTCTTTCTCTGACAGATCAGCAAAACAAAAACAGAGAGGAAGGAAGGGAGAGGGAGTAACCTTGTTGTGCATGACATGAAACCACAAATGCAAAGTTGCCCCCACCAATGCACCTCTGCCACTGCCTGCAGAGCACCTTGTAGTTGCTGCTGATGCAGACCTATCACTGGCATGGATAAGCAATGAAGTGATGCACACATCTGCTGAGCGTATCACTACTTCTCTATTCTCCTTTTGCTCTCTACAAGAACATCACACAACACCGGACAATTTACACACTTAGGATCATTTCAGCAATGGAAGTGTTTAAGTGTAGTTCTTATTTACTGTTAATAGATGCTTGGTAGAAGCAGATTGGCTTCTGGAGTTAACAGATATTTCATTTTGGAGACATAGTTGGGAAATAGTACAGTGCTAAAATTTCTGTTTCACTCAATGCCAAAGGACAAATCAAACCCACGATAATGTGATTACAGATACCATCATGCTAAACTCTGCTTGGGTTACTTGCAAGGTACAATCAAATTAACTGTGATTTAAGACAAGAACCAACACATTATAGAGTAAATCTGCTGGTTCTTCATAAGTTTTCACACCCTTCCCTGAATTAAAAAATAAAAACTACTGAGAACCTGATATTTAATTATCTCTATAAAACCACAGGCACCAGCATTCTGCATTCAATCACCTGATTATCAAACCTGATCAACAAAATGAGCTGCAACATTCCCAGCAAATAAATTTAGTGAGTTTTAAATTTTGAGTGAGTATACGAGTTTGTGAAACATCTACCGTAATTACAGTAGTAAACTGTGTTAACTTATTAATTTAGTCAAATATTTAAGAGTTGAAGAAATTAGTTTTTAGATTAGCATTTAAAAAAAAACAAAAGAAGAAAAAGGCAGGAGGGTGAAATATTTCCCAGTGTCCTTAGCGGCATGTTTCCATCCATCCATCCATCCATCCATCCATCCATCCATCCATCCATCCATCCATCCATCCATCCATCCATCCATCCAT
>CAEGAG010279763.1:0-31733 GCA_903067065.1 Brachyrhaphis terrabensis
TTACAAGTCTTTTATAAGGCTTTTACTTTTTTGCGGCTCCAGACAGATTTGTTTTTTGTTTTTTTGGTCCAATATGGCTCTTTCAACATTTTGGGTTGCCGACCCCTGCCCTAGGGTAAAAGAAATGCAAAGGAAAAAATTTTCACAGGTTTTTTTCTTGGTGTGGTTGTTAAAGGGGGCTTCTGAAGTATTTCGTGGCGATACCATACATTCAGATAGAGCAATGGTGCGCTGGTCGAGATCAAAGCATATTAATGTGCTAAAGTGTCCTGGACAAAGTCTGTCATTCAATTGAGAATCTGTGATTTGAAAATTACATCCAATCTGACTGACCATGAACTATTTTGCAAAGAAGAACAGGTTGAAGTTTCAGTCTATAGCTGTGCAAAACCCAAAAGACTTGCACAGTTTCACACTGGTGACCAAATACAAATCGGCAGCACACTTTCCAGACCCTTATTAGGAAAATACAAAGATATTTCTACCCTTTATGTGCCAGAATAGAAAAAAAGTTCAAAAAGGTCATATCTTAGAAAACTGATTAATAATTTAAAGAACTCTAGACTTTTTCTTCACATTATTGCTCCATGTGTCTTTTTTTCTGCTTCAACAGGTTATGGAGTATGCAAGTGACCTGAGGGAGTTCTGGAAAAGAGGCTACGGTCATGACATCAACAGCAAGTCAAGCTGCCTCCTCTTTCATGACCTGTTCAATAGACTGGACAAGGCAGTCAGCGAGAACAAGTGATTAGATAATTCATCACTATGGCCTAAGAGTATAAGCTCTTTTTGTGGTGGTTGCTAGTATTCTTAGGCATTTTTTACCTTTCATGTAGTCTAACACTTTCATTGCTGCATGTCTATTTCGTGTGCTTCAGGTTACATCAGCTGGTCAGCGAAGCGGTGACTGTCCAGATTGGCCACGCAGACACCCTGTTGCCATTGCTCACCCTACTCGGCTTTTTTAAGGACGCAGTCCCACTGACATCGACCAACTACGCCTCGCAGACTCAACGCTCTTTCCGCACCAGTCGCATGTTGCCTTACGCTGCTAATTTCCTCCTGGTGTTGTACGACTGTGGAGAGGAAGGCATCAGGCTGCAACCTCTGCTGAACGAGAAGCCTTTGACCTTCCCTGGTCTGACTGATCAGCAGGCCTCCATGCCGCTTTATGAAGACGTCCGAAAGCACTACGGAGATCTTCTCAGTGGGTGTGACTTTGAGGCCGAATGCCAACTACTCAAAAATCCTGCTGAAGCTTAGTACTGTTTTCATTTTCTTTAAAAAAAAAAGAATTATAAACATCTGTCGAAATTAACTAGTCTGAGCCAAACAGGGAAGAATGGAACATCTAATATTAAGGTCATACGTTTTTGTTCCTCTCAATAAAAAGACTGGCATATTTAATTAGCTGTGAGTTTTTGCTAAAAACTACAATAGTCCATCTCATCTTTATAATTACCAATCTGAACATCTAATGGAGCACAGAACCTGTGTTCTAATGTAAAAATGTTAAGGAGTTTTGGAATGATTTAAGACATTGTTTTTGAAAGTTTGTAATCTCCTTGAGCTCACTAAAGAAACCATATTATTTGTTTGCTTTGTGAAGATTAGAATATTGATATTGCAGCGAATACTTTTCAAATTCGTATTAAATAAAGTGTCACAGGAGGCGAGGGAGGGAGAGTACACAGAGGACTAGGAAAAACTAGGAGCAGAAATACACATGACCACAAACACTAAGATGAACTGGACTAAAGTAATACAGAAACAAGACTGATATAAATAAATGAGGAACAAAGTAACAGAAAAGATTGAAATCCAACTAAACAACGGCAGATCCTAACAGAGATCTTCTTTCAAGCTGACAATGTTAACCAGAAAGCATATTCTTTTGGATATGGATTGTCTTACATCTGTCTGCTTTAAATACATTGCTTAGCTCTCTCGAAGGTGAAAGTTTTTTTTGTTTTTTTGTGCTTTGTCTTCATGCGGTCTATAATCAGCCCCCCTCTAGCACACTCCCAGGATCTCGTCAAGGCAAGAACCGCCTCTGCATGTCACGTCAATTTAATTGGCTGACGAATGCCACATGAATAACGTCACGCACTTGGGGTCTGAGCAAACCAAAGCGAGATCATGACGAGCTTTCTATGCAAAATCCTCTTCTTTACCACCTTAACCGGCTTTTCCTGGTGTTTTCGTAACGACGCGAGTCCAGAGGAAAACCCAAACATACCGGTCATCGCCAAGTATTTCGGCACGAAAGGAAGGTACGAGGAAGTGAACCCTTACCTGATTCGGGACATACTCGCTGTAAACAGGTCTGGTTTGCAGCCTCCGTCCCCGCAATGTCGCGAAATCCATCTGACTGCCATCATAAGACACGGGACGCGATACCCGACGAGCAAAAACGTGAAGAAGATGCAAAAACTTTACAAGCTGGTCCAGAGCAGCGCTCGCGGGAAAGAGAGCTGGCTGCAAGACATCCTGACCCAGTGGACGATGTGGTACACTGACGACATGGACGGCCGACTGGTCCAGAAAGGTGTGGAGGATCTGAAGCATCTGGCCGTCAGGCTGTCAAAGCTCTTCCCGACAATCATCTCTGAGGAGAAGCTTCGAGGTGGACTCTTTAAGTTCATAACCAGCTCCAAGCACCGATGTGTGAACAGCACGCTGTCCTTCAAAGCAGGGCTGACGGAGATGTGGGCCATTACAGGTATCATCATTGGTAATCACACTAACTGCAGGATGATGTTTCTGTATGATCAGGGTAACGGGTGGCTTATTTTTCCCTTGCAGATGTGGAGTTTCAGCATGCAGTGAACGATGCTCTAATGAGGTTCTTTGACAAGTGCACCAAGTTTGTGCGGGAAGTTGATAACAATCCGTCAGCTTTGAAAGAGATGGACAAGTTCACAGAGGGACCAGAGATGGTGAGGGTCCAGGAGAAGATCGCTGCCCGACTGGACGTCCCGTATCATCTCATCACTTATGGTCAGTTGTAAGATTTTAGACAAACATAAATGAGCGTTTAAGTTATTCTAAAACCAGAAAGTTTGTGCTGTGCTGGTCTGTTGTCACTGCTTTGCATATGTGTTTGGGAAATGTTAATTAAGAGCACATTTTAAAAACAAAGCTAAAATGTACACGTTTATGGGGGAATTTTTGTGCCATATAATTCAAGAGCACGCATGTTCACTCTGAAAGCAGGATTTTATGTCTTTTGTTCTCAGAACTTTTAGTACTTTTACTTACCTTTTCATTTTGAAAGCAGTCATGTATCAGTCTGACATTAATTTCTGGAGCACTACATCTGCTTTACAATAAAGGATCATCTGTGACACATATTTAGCATAATAAGTTATGTTTATCAATTTAATATTTGTTTTGCTACTAAATTGAGTAATGTGCAACAGTAATATGGACTGCACCTTAGCTTTTTAGATCGACACACAATATTATAGGCAGGAATATAATATGACTTCATAACTTAATGTCTTTTGTTATTTAGTGAAAAAAAACCTATAACTATATTTGTGAATGTCTAAATGACTTTAACATTTATAGATCCCTATATTTAAGATATTATAAAGTGCCACACAGTTGCACGTTTGCAGTGAAAATTGGACCTGCTTGTCTTCTAAAGTGGCCGTTGGTTGTGAATTGGCACTATGTGAATTGAACTGAATTAAATATAAAATAGCAGTAATCCTCCATTAGGTAGCACTTTAATTTCACATTTTACATAGAGAAGGATGGTGATGGACAGAATTAATAACAGTAGGTGGTGCTGTTTCCTAATCTAAATTTTCTAACCCTTTATCATCTCTATTGCATTTTCTTCAGGAGTTCCTTTAAATTAAGATTTTTGTATAAAAATGTAACAAAATACAGGTGCGTGTTTAGAGTCGAAACCAGCAGCATCAAACCCTCTGAGCAACCAATCATCCAGGTATCCCTGACGATGAGCTGTTCCTCCTACGCGCCCAAATATGAACTGCTACACGTACATTTTTTTCATGTGTGTTTGGCTTGTGCCAAATGGTATTGACCTGAAGAAAGGTTATGAATTCATGTTTACAGCAAATTGATAACTAAACCCCAAGGACGATTGCAGTATGTAAAAACATAACAGAACGGGGGAGAGAAGGAGGAAAAAAGGAACTAAGTTAAAAAAAAATAGCACATTGTGTCGAGCCTGATGGTTGCAGAGTAAAATATGGAACATTAAATTTGACAGAAAATTATTCTGAATTGAACAATTGATATTTTTAACATTGAGGTACAACATGACTCATGTTGTAGCTCAATGAGTGAATGTGTGAATATGTTGTAGCTATATGTGAGTGAATCGCATATATATATATATATATATATATATATATATATATTCTCTATCTCTTAGATATGGTGGAGGCTGCCTTCTACCTGTGTGCTTATGAGTTTGCCATCAAGACAGCAAACTCCCCGTGGTGCCGCCTCTTCGACGAGGTCGATGGACAGGTACGGTCTTACCTGCATGCCTTCAAACTGCTGAAAATACAGTTGGAGAGATTTATATACCTTCAAATAAGATTCAGGTTGCGTGCTGTCTCTGACTTGCTGTACTCAGAGTATTCAGGTCAGTTCATCGCCCAGTGCAAGGTGCCCAGAGCGCAGCCTGTCAGTTTCCAACATTGTCTGATTTGGTTCACACTCGACTCTGTACTTTTTTGTCACATCAGAGAAGGATCACTGAAATTTGCCGACTTTAAAAACATTTTCATTATTACGTTACGTTTTTGGAGTTTTTCAGTTTTTGACGTCATGCCATGAAAACATTTATAAAACATAAAAACAAATAAACACATAGTTATCCATTGAAACCGCTGGGTTTAATCTGACAACAAATCATAGTTTGAAAATTATAGGTTCGTAAAAAAAAAAACTTTTCCAAAATCTAAATGTTTTATTTTTATTTCATCCAGATTACTATATTTTATATGAAAGGTAAACATTTATAGTCATGGATATGTTAGAATTCTCCAGCCAAATAGATGTTGGTTGTAAACATTAAACAAATGGCAAAAATTTGTCCATAAGAATAAAACTTATGAATTTATGGGTACAATATGCCTGAATAATTGAAGTATTATAATGCACACAATTTTTAGTAAAAAGTTTTGGGGTTTTTTCTGTTAACCATTTATTGAAATTCCAGAATAATTTTGTTGCATACCTATATAAATTTTTTTTTCTGCGAAGATTTTTTCAAAAACAAGCATTTTGTGCCACATGAAAACTCATCTTCTTATAAGAACAGTGTAGTTCTCTTATACTTCGATCTTCAACTAGTCGGTAGTAGACAAGTACAGGATACAGCAGTTATTTGAGAAAAGTGCCAACTTTCTTATGTTAGACGACTTAGAAATATGCTGTCAAATTAGGTATGTTTAGTGTGACAGGACTAGTTATCTTTTCTATGTTTATTAATAAATGGACATATTCATTCATTAATTTCAAAAATTAACAGAAGGCCTCTAAAAGTTGGACTTTAGTCTGTAACAGCGAGAGATTTCCCACCAATGCAAACCTCAAAATTCAATGCAGTTATCTTGCAAATAAAACTTGTTTATTTGTACTTCTGACAATTTGCACAGCATTTAATCTTTCTCAAAAACAACCCAGTGGTAACTCGCCTAGTAAGCATGTTTCTATAGCGACTGAAGGTCCAAACAGCATAGTAATTATTTGTTATTACAGTGCAAGCAAACCACACATTCGAGTCGCTGTCATATCATAATTTTGACCTATAGAGGTAAACGAAACACCACAAAACAAGTTGGTAAATTACCAACTTGTTCACGTAAGATGAACAAATTGAGACAAGTATCAATGCACTATTTGTATCTCAGGTTGAGAAACATGTCATTGAATAATTTCTTCAAAATTGAAGTGTATGTTTATCAAGGAGAGGGTCTGTGGGAAAAGGATAGATTTGTTTAGGAACAGAGTAGAGAAATAATCCCCCAAACTTTTTTATAAGAATTGTAAAAACTAGCAAGCTAGTATATTCACCTCTGAGCCTGTTACGCAACTGTTACATTAATTCTTTATAGTCTCTTCCTTTTAATTTGGTCTAACAGGTTATGGAGTATGCACTCGATCTGAAGCAGTTTTGGAAAAGAGGCTATGGATACGACATCAACAGCAAATCGAGCTGCATTCTGTTCCACGACGTGTTCAGTCGTCTGGACAAAGCAGTTAATGAGCACAAGTGAGTGTAAAACAATAGTGGCTGCCATGCTTAACTGCTTTTAAATTTATGAGTAAAATAAAATGATTTCATTTCTAACTCCTCTGGCTTGGACTCCTTCAATCCATTTGTTTTCACTTTGAGATAAAATCTCCTTAAAGGATTGAATTTGCCCAAAGAACAAACAATCCCTAGGGCCTTAAGAGAAAATTAATTTGGTCTTCCTTCTCTTGCAGTGTGATTATTATCACAGTCCAGTGGTGATGGACTTTGGATTCGGTGCCTTTACAACAGCCTTATGTTTAAACATTAGCCTGGTTATGGACAAACTGCAGCTTTTACTGAAATCTAGCTACAGTACATCTCTGGTTCTGATCAGTCACCCCTTTTTACAGTAACATAAGCGTTAAAGTCCTCCAACAGGAAAATGAAAGATGACTTGCTACTCCCAAGTCTCACTGGGCGCCAAAGGGGAAAAATGCTGTCAGAACCTTTACTCTAAGCTGAGGGCGTTGAGAAACCTCCCTCTGGTCCAGCTGGGATGCCTTAAAGATTTTGGGGCCAACATGAGGGCGTTTTCCCTTTTAATTAAATGTGTTTCTGAATCTGTGTTTTGGTTTAAACCCTTCCACTGTAGCTCTGGGTGTAACCCAGATACAAGATTATGAGATCATTAGTTTGTATTCCGGATAACAGTCCTGGTCACTGAGCAGGTTTGATCAAACCAACACCAAACTTTCTCCTGAGTGCCTCTTGTATCAGTTAAGGTACCAGCAGTGGCACTTCTAGCACAATTTGAAAACATATGGTCCTAACGTGTAGCCTCGACATTTTCAATCACAGATGATTCTGTTTGTTCCAGTTCTGGTCAGGCGGTGACTGAAGCCGTGACGGTGCAGGTCGGACACGCAGAGACCCTCCTGCCCCTCTTCACCCTCCTGGGCTTCTTCAAGGACAGCGAAACTCTGACATCCACCAACTACGCCTCACAGAGAGAGCGCTCCTTCCGCACCAGCCGTATGTTACCGTATGCTGCTAATTTGGTCCTGGTTCTGTTCGACTGCGGAGGACGGGACATCAGACTGCAGCCTCTGGTCAACGAGCAGCCGGTCGTCTTCCCAGGTCTGGCTGACCGGCAGGAGTCCATGCCGCTCTATGAGGATGTCAAAAGACAGTATGCGGAGCTGCTTAACGGGTGTGACTATGAGACTGTGTGTGAGCTTTTCAAACCAGATGAGCCTTAAGGAACAAAGGTTTTATTGGCTTTAATGTCTTTCTTTGTATAATGGAGTCAAATCAGTGTTTCATATGACAACATATTGTTTTTATTGCTTCTAAAATGAAAGCCATTAATACCTCACCGTTAGCTGATAATTGCACTCTGAACAAAGATGTTCTGTGCTTGTTGGATAATGACTTAATTGTTGTCTTTGTGCCACAAAGTGTTCCCTGCCTAGGAGATTAAATTTAGATCCTTTTACTATACAATGTTACAGCTGATCACCTCACTGAAACTTTTCCAAAGTTGGCTTTGCTGTGACTTGGATGTTGTTTCGTTTAAACCGGTTACATTTTTTAGGATTCATCTGATTTATGATTAGCTAAAGGTGATTTATGTCATTAAAATATGTTTTTCGATGATTCAGGGTTTAATCAATTTATTGCATTTAGAGTTGTGGGGGAAAAAAATGTGTGCAGTTCTGTTTTCGCTTACACTTAAATGTTTCAGACCATCAAACAAATGTTAAAGTGCAATAAAGGTACATAAAGCAGCTGTCAAGTCGTGATTTCATTCAGTAAAATGAAAAAAAATTGAGGTTTTCAAACTACCCACCTCATATGTGGGGAAAAAAAAGAATTGCCTGAGAAGCGAGCAGCAACGACTGCTATCAAGTGGTAACTTCTAATGAGTCTTTCACATTGCTATGTTAGCATTTTGGCTTGTTAATCTTTGCAAAACTATTTTCTGCCCAGTCACAGTGACAAGATTTGAGGAGTCAACGGCCCATTAAAGGCCTTGAACGGGCTGTGTGTCACACACAGCATCTTGTATTTCTCCAGATTTAGACTAGGATTCTCCAAAAGGTTAATTGTTTTCAGCCCTTCAAAGGTGGAATTGCTGGTGTGACTGAATCATTCTTTCACTGTTTGACACAATTGTGCTTGAGCTTATAGTCACCAGACATTCTTCTTAAAGATTTTCTTCTGAAGAACAGAATTCATTCATTTCAGCTAAAGGCGAAGCTCTACCACCATGTGGTTCGACTGTCTGTCTGACGTTCTTTTTTCTGAAATGCCTTGTGTGCGTTGTGGAGCATATTTTAAAACAGGGCTCATAGGTCAGTTTGAATGAATCAAAAACTCATCCTTCCTAATGCAAAAATGCCTTTAAAATATTTATTTCAACATAAGTTTGACTCCAAACACACAGAAAAGCAAAATAAACATGGAGCGGGCAAGCCTAATCTCCGAACTTTAATCCACTCGAAAATTTGTGGGTTGATATCAGAAAAAGGTAATTCTGAGGTCAAATGTGGAATGAATTTTAAATATACTGTGTTGGAATAACTGTTTAAAGTTGACAGTAGCCTGTGATGAACTGGCGACTTGTGCAGAATGATCTACCGTGCCTTTCCCCTAATGATCCAATTATGGGCACCAGTTCCCCTACAACCCTGCAAAGATATGCAGATATAGAAAAAGGATGGATGGAAGGAGCCAGAAACTGGTATATTCCATGCAAAACATCTGGGACAATTATTTTTTGAAGCAGTTGTTAAATATGATTATAAATATTTATATTAAGATTGGAAAGAAAGATGCAGACATTGCTATTTTATTGCAAAAGCATTTTCCATTTTTCTTCCCTTCTTGTAACTTTATTATAAATTAGATTGTTTTTTCCATTGTGGTTTCCTTTGGGATACAAATGTGGTCTTGATGCACTTTTGTGAACAAAAGCAACACACATTGCAAGATTTTGAGATTTACCTTTTGAAATACACTGCGATTATTTTGTACACAACTGTACATTATGCTTTGATTTGTATTTTAGTCTTAAAACCAGCATTTGTTTTGGAAATTTTCCTGGATTGATTCCACAAGCTTTTTTTCGTTATTGTATGATCCCTGTAAAACACTAAGTCACTCAGGCTCAAAGTTTTTTGCTAACAAACTGCAGTTATGAACGCTTTGTTTATTTACATGTACTGCATTTGTTAAGAGACAATCACTCTAAGATGTAAGAAACATTACATCACGATTGGGGTCCTTTCATGTTTTATTGATGGGGACTCAAACAAAGTGAATAGGAGGAAGGGGTGGGTGGGGTAGAATACAGAATCTGAGTAAATCCAAGACAAACAGGGGGGAAAAGAAAAACAAGAAAGCAAAAGGGATCAGACATGGAGCAGGAACCATCAGGAGCCTTAAGGGGGAAGAATAGGAAGCAACCAGTGTGCGTGGCAGAAACATCACAAGAGGATCATATAATCTTGGAGGCATATGTTGTATATTGAGGAGGAGCAGCTCACAGGCATACTGTCAGAAGGTGACAGGGAGAGGATGGGTAAACAAACACAAAAAGGGAAATACAGAGAACAGAGAAACAACAAGAACGTCAGATACAAAAAATCCCCTCAAAGCAAAACCCCAAAACAAGAATCCATTCTTTAGCTGAACTCCAGCAAGTCACCTTTACCACATGCCTAAATGCAGAGGTTATGGACTGTGATGACTGAGCTGCTATTTGTGGTAACAAACAATTAAACAAGTGTGCCTAATAAAGTGGGTAAGAGAGTGTAAGTTGCTGCAAGAGTCCTGAACAACACCAAGAAAATGTATCTTATTGCACGAGTTGTTATATTACTGCTTCGGAAATTCTGCTTCTCTTCTGTAGCTCTATACTGGTCGTAGGCTGAAATATATTTTTAATTTGCTTTGTAAATATGAACCATTTATAACCCTCAGGTCATCAGAGAACTCCTAGTGTCCTCTACTTCTGAACTGAACCAGGTGAGGCAGAATTAAATTTCAGATTAGTTACTCTGTCAGACGTAAAAATAAATAAATACATTTTAAAAAGTGAACGTTTTTAGAACCTCCTTTTACAGGGGTTAGTTTGTTCTTTAATTCATAAATACCTCATCACTTATTAACTTCACTTCGTGCGAACGAGCTGCTAACTACAACTTAATAAGACGCTCGTGAGCCCACTGTTTGACCAGGAAACAGCTCGTAAATTTCACAATCCAGCTGGACTAGCAGCACCGTGTCAAATCACGGCACTTTTCTCCGCCTTTACACGAGCTCCTTCTCTCAAAGCTGCCAATTATGCAAATATATTAGACGTCGGGGCATGAGGGAGGTACCAGGGGCCGGGCCAGTCCATTGCTACGTGTCTTGAAAGCGGTTTTTAAAAAACCTCCTCCGGTTTTAAAGGCAGCCGTAAAAAGTTTCGTGGTGATAACTTTGCAGAGTCCCCGACCGTCCAGGCCCTGCGGCTGTCTTTCTGCGCGTGAAGCGGTTCGAGCTTGGTGTCCAGCTGTACGTCGGTGGTGCGAAATGTCCAGTGTGAAAAAGCTTCGTACTGTGAGTAGATATGCAGACACAACGGCTAGAGAGAAAAAATCTGTGTAAATACGATTTATTTCCATGGAAACCGGGAGAAATGCTTCGTCCCAGGGGCGGATAAGTCTTGTAAAGACGTCCAGCACTCAAGAAATATGCGTCAAGCAACTTCTTCGCAGACTGACCATCGGAATTGCCCTCCTTTCCCGGTGCTCTGTCTGCAGTCTGTCTGATCATCGCAAAGATAGGCTGTCTGCAAATGTTCTTTGTGTTGTTTTGCCTCACAGTAACACTTTGATGTTCGCTCTCTGTGCGCCTTCACTGTATACCCAGGTGTGATGGCCACAGCCTTGCCTTTGACTCTGAATAGGCCAGTTGTAGTAGGAACATATCCATGTCAGTCTGGCCCACCGCTAACATTGGGTGTTTTGTGAAGGGAGAGAACGAAGCCACTGTGGAACTGTGCACAGGAATGCTGCCGGCTTCAAGAACATGGCTTATGTTGAGTTTTTAGGCATGCAAATGCAATTAAAGCATGCTGATGCACCATGTGCAACCACAGATCTTCAATGTACTGCCGGGATAACTTTTCTTCCAAAACTTATCTGACACAGATATTTAATCTATTTGACACAGATATTTAATCTATTGGAGCTTGTATTGGTGCTGTAGCTTCTGTAACTGAGTCACTTTTCATGGGAAATTGTGACACATTTGGTTTCTGAATCATTAACGGGGTCATTTTCACAGCTTGCTCAACAAAATCTAAATTTGTAAAATGAAGAAGAAAGACCAAACTGATAGGATAATTGTGCAAACATGTTTGTATTTATCTTCATATCCTCGTCTGGGCCTCATGCCTTGAACTCTGACTATGGCTGTTTTTTAAAAAAGGTTGCTACGGAAGCCTAGAAAGACAACTGGGGGGGGTCTAAGAACCCATCTTCTTAGTTTCACCCAATAAAATGTATTTTTTCATTATGTACAGTGTAAGTGAGACAGATAATGACTAGTCACTGCAGGGATTAAGAGTAATTAAAAGAGTAATTTTTATAATGATGACATCAGGATTATGAAAAATCTTCCCTTTTCCTTTAATAGAAAGAACACTCTGGGATGTGTGACGTGTCAGAGGAATGGACTTTCAGAGTCCGTTCTGTGTTTGTATGTGAAAGGAGACTCTGTTAGGAAATCTCCTCAGAAGAGCAGTGAGGTCCTGTTAGGGAGGAGCAGGGTGGAGTATGGTAGACTATTTGAGCCCTGGGCGTAAGGTTTGTAGGCCCATGTATGTAGGAAAGAAGGGAGACTTGGTGCTCAGGCCTGACTGGGTGGGCACGAGCCATGCCACATCATCTCTGGGCAGACAGCAGCACACTGGTCACATTGTGTCATCAGTCTCAGTTTTCTCCCTCCATCCTGTCTGCTTTTAGCTGTTCCTCCTTACGCCACCCACTGAAAAGAACGAACGATTTTATGTATTCAAACTTTAAGACAGCCAATTATTATCTTCTAGTTGAGCGTATAAAACCAAACTTACTACAATAATTCAGCTTTGTCATTGAGCATGGATGATCACTGGTAAACGCTATTAAACTGGTACTTCCATGTGGATAAATACTGCACTGGGATTGACTGGCATTAGATTTGGGGAAAAACGCTGTCCGAATGAGTCCTTTCCATTTTTCTTGCAGCACTTTTATGTCCTAATGTGATGTTGAAAAGTTCCTATCCACCAAACCAAATTGAACTTCCTCTTTGTGTCTGGTTTTCAATTTTAGGACCTGACAAGGTCAACCAATGTGGTCTATCAGGCTCACCACGTCAGTCGGAACAAGAGAGGGCAGGTTGTGGGCACCCGGGGGGGCTTCAGAGGCTGTACCATCTGGCTCACAGGTTCATTGATGAGTAGACTTCCCTTTTGCTCTATATTTTTCTCTTTTTCTTTAAATTAACGTGCGTTCTGTTAACAATCCCTATCAGGTTTGTCTGGCGCTGGCAAGACGACTCTTAGTTTTGCCCTGGAAGAGTACCTTGTATCCCACGCCATTCCATGCTACTCACTGGACGGTGACAACATTCGCCACGGCCTAAACAAGAACTTAGGCTTTTCTGATGAGGACCGGGAGGAAAACATACGACGTGTGGCTGAAGTGGCAAAACTTTTTGCTGACGCTGGACTTGTTTGTATTACCAGTTTCATCTCACCTTTCACCAAGGTCAGAGAACATTTTGCAACGATGTCACATGCTGAAAACATTATCTCACCTGTAGATTTATTCTAAACTTAAAGTTTGATGAAAGAGAAAGGGCGAACCAGGAACACATTCTGATCTCAATACGTAATACAGTCTGTACTTTCCTGAGAGGTCACGTTTTTAAGTGAAATCAAGTCAATTTATTAATAAAGCACATTTAAAAACAACAAGAGCTTACCAAAGTGCTGGTAAATTTCAGAACTCCCCCTTTCAGTACTAAGGTGGAACATTGGGTTCTGGCAAAGTACCTCGCCATAAATCCCAATATATAAACTTCACTTCCTGAAAATACTCAGGAAGGTCCAGAAGTGGAAAACTCTAGGCTTTGGGGAAGTATTCCACGTAGAAAGTTTCATAAAATTTCGACAACATTTATTGGAAAATTGCAGAAATTATTTCTTTAAATTTTGTGAAAGTGACAGTAGAGTAAAAGGTACATTCTGGAAAGCATCTTCTTTCTGGGAGGTTAAAGCAGTGGTTAAAGCAAATGTCCCCCCACCCTGGAGAGCCTGGTTCGAATCCAGCCTGGTCTACTACATTTCGTTGCTTGTACTTGTGACATTGCAATGACAATTAAGTTGAATTATTTTTATTACAGACAGACAACGTTAAACATCATTTCAACAATTGCTCTGCACATGCATGTTCTGACTAATAGGTACTGAATAAACTTTTGTAACTGAGTGTAATTAGAGGCTACATGCTCTTTGCATCCACAGGACCGTAATGAGGCGAGGAAGGTGCATGAGAGTGCCGGGCTAAAGTTCTTGGAAGTCTTTGTCCATGCTCCTCTTGAAGTGTGTGAGAGTCGGGACGTGAAAGGGCTTTACAAGAAGGCCCGTGCTGGAGAGATTAAAGGTCTGTTTAGCAATACTTTCTGTCGATGTTAGCCTTACAATCTATTACCTCTAATACCCACAACCCTGTTTACTTACACTACCATTTCTGTGGTTTGACATATTTTCCAAGGTTTTACTGGGATTGATTCAGAGTACGAACGACCAGAGTCACCAGAGCTTGTTCTGAAAACTGGAGAGCTGACTGTGAACGAATGCATTCATCAGCTGCTGGAGCTGCTCCAGGATCAGGTAGGCGGGAGGAGCAAGAATCTTGAGCACTCACCTTGGGATAGCGTACAGTACTCCTTCAGGATCAGCTTACATTTTCATCCTCCAAAAAAGCTACTGTCAGCACACATTGTTCCCAGATGGGACGTGGCCAAGGAACCACCATAAGTACATTCAAGAACAATGTATATCCCAGTTTAAATAGGTGCTTGTGGATGACGCAAAGCAAATTAAATATAACCAAGGACAGGCTACTGTATGTCAGGCACGTGTGAAAAATAAAGAATTAAAAAATTTAAGGCATGAAGACAGTCATGACGACCCCGGAAGATCGATGTTTGTACGTTTAAAACCAAGGACGAGAACTTTGTGGTAGCCTTTTTATAATGCTTGTTTGACAAAACATTGAAACAGGAAAAAGAGTGGTTGGGTATTTCAGTTACAAACAGTGGATATGTGAAATTAATACAAGGTGTGGCAAGTATACAGAGAGCCAAAGACTCATTATTTATCTCAACAAAAAAAACAGATCTTATGACTTATTAGTTTTGCTTTATTGACTTAGACATTCCTGCAAAGTACATTGTATGGTTATCTTGTGAAAGTCTTGGCTGTGTAGTGTTCGCTTTCTAACAACTTGCCTGGCCTATATTTGAGAATGAGCTAATTAGGCAGTATTTCATTAGGTTTTCTGAAGTTGGTTTTGTACTCACCGCTTAGCCATTTGTAGTGAAGTCGTTTATTTTGTTTTTAAGCCACATAAATTAAGAATCATTCAGATACAAAAGAGGCAAAATGCTTAAGCACTGAAGCCCTGCTGTGATGACGCATCAAATAGATTTTACATCCGATGTTAGGTCAACAGAGCATTGTTAGACAAGTCAAAGTCAAGTCTTCATTAGTCAACTCTCAATACAACAGGCCAACTCAAGAACTACTTCTTTTGGTATTTCAAAATAAGAGTCTCAAGCATGGATATATTGCTCCAATCCAGATATAAAAGTGTCACCTTTATGTAAGTCATACACCAACTGGATAGAGCTTTGGAGGACAGGCTTAGCAACTAGTTTTAAATATTTTTGCTATTTTAATGCAAGTTGTTTTGAGCTCTTTTCTGTTTTATTGATTCATTAGCTTAAAATAATTTTATATGAAGTCAATCGAAGCTTCAAGCATGTCTCAGGTTTAGACAATTTCCCCCCCCTATTTGCTATAGATATTTTGGCCTTAGATAATTTGTTTTCTTTCACTTCCTTCGTTTTTAAGCTCACTGCATGTCATCAAGTTCAATGACAGAACAAAAAGGAGTAGAAGAACAA
Organism: Brachyrhaphis terrabensis; assembly: GCA_903067065.1. Classification (NCBI taxonomy): domain Eukaryota; kingdom Metazoa; phylum Chordata; class Actinopteri; order Cyprinodontiformes; family Poeciliidae; genus Brachyrhaphis; species Brachyrhaphis terrabensis. Next base: position 15,452 of record CAEGAG010279763.1, read on the forward strand.
CCAAAGTTAAAAGAAAACAATGTTGCAAGACTTTAGGACAATAATTACTATTCAAGACCAGTCTGAAAGATTACAGGAAAACCTTGCTCCTCGAAAACAAAACATAAACAAATGTTTGATTTTAATATTTTGCACAACTTTGTATGTCTGTGTAGAACATTTTTGCACAGATGGTCTTACAGGAGTTGTTTCTAATGTAAATACTTGCAAGTCAAGAAAATAGATCTGGACATAATGAGTTCCTGTAAGAATGTTGGTGTTGTAGCACATTGGTTTATGTTTGTTACAATGAAACTCTGAGAAGCCAAATATGTAAAAGACAATGTGGATGTTTCTTTAATTTGTCAAGTGCTGATTTTTATTTCTTAGAAGTAGGCAAACCTGCATACATGAACGCACTACAAGTAGATGGCTTGAATTATTACTGTCAACCCTCTTCCTCCTTCCTTTCCCCCTTCTTTGCTGGTTGATAGGTTACTGATAAAGTAAATATGTAAACATGAGAGACTCTTAGAGCCATATCACTGAGATAGGAATTTAATTTTCTGCTGAGTCACTGTGATTTTGTTCATTTGTTGTGTTTAGTATACACAGAAAATTATACATAGCATAGAAATTTGCTATGTAGATTTATGGGGAAAATGTCTGCCTTAACTCTAAAACCTGACAGAAACCTCATATTTATAAGTATAAAATATGAGGACCATGCATGGCCTCTGAACAGGGTCAAACTACCAAAGCAAATGGTTAAACGAGTGAAACTAAAATCCTGCTCATATCTGGCATTAACGTGGCTGATCACGTTACAAGTTAACAGCTTTGAGCACGAGAAGTCACACAAACTATTAAAATCCAGCCCTCAAATGTATTCATGTCCCAAATGGGCAATTGATGTTACAGCAAGTATAAGAATTAAAAGACAAAGTATCAAAGTTAATAAAACAATAAGACACAACAAAAAAAGACATAAAATATAAATCATAATACATAATGGGAAGAATACAGCAGTGTATATCACTGTCGACCGACAGATGCTACAAACACTACCAATCAGATGCGAGTACCCTGACCTTGTCCTGCATTAAAAAGAGAAATTGCTATAGAAACAAAAGTGCTTGTATCTGCTACTTTTCATACTAAAAAGTCTGAACCAGGGGACAGAAACTGGAACTCAACATGCAAAGGGCGAGAGCTGTCAGCAAGAATGCCATTAGTTTTCCTTATGATCTGTTCTGAGTAATCAGCTCTCATGTCTGACTTCTCAGACTTGAGTAATCAGGTGTCAGTGTTGTGCATTCAGTGTACAACACTGCAAGTTGAGTGTTGCACTCTTGATATTCAGATTAACTCCTTGATTGATACATAGTGGATGTACCAGTTGTGCGGCTAACCAGTTCTGCTGTTTAGTCTTTTGAACTATATTCCCACAGTTCACATTCACCTGAGAAACATTTTTTATTAAGTTTATTGCAACAGAAGTCTTGATTAATGGCAACACTAGAAGAATAAAATAGAGTAAAGTGATTTAATACTTCACACTCAAAGTTGTAATCTGTCAAACTGTCCTTCAGTAAAACACCCCACATGTCAGTGGCAGCTGTCCTGTCTAATTACGGCAAGATTTAAAAAGGAAGCAGCAACCTTATAATATCTAGTAAGGTTTTTACTATCAAATAAATGTGGTTGGCAAATATGTATAAATACTGTTTGTCAATCTTAAACTTTATAACCAAGGTTGTAAAGTTATGATTACACTGTAGAGAGCTTTCTGACAATGCACTGATCCACACAATCCAAACTGATGATAGTGCCAGGTCTGAACGAACCCTGTGATGGACCGAGCAGTAAAAAGGACAGGCAGACACAGGTTGAAGTGTTTTTTTTAATTTTTAATTTAACCCAAATCACAAACTTGGGTAAATAATAGAAAATGGGTCCATTAAAGAGGTCAAAGTAACCAAACTGACAAAAAAACTAAAACAAACCTACCTATTTAAATTAAACAAAGTTAAATCCTGGCTGATTAACCCACACAAAAGACACAAAAACCTAACTGAAATTAACATAGTTAGTTTCAGTTAACAACTCAGCACCTCAGTTAACAACTCAGCATCTCCTTGATGCTGAGTTGTGCAATGAACCAAGCTGCAGTCTTCATAGGCTTGCTCCACTCGTTCTCCACCTCTTTGTTCCCCTGAAGGACTGGAGCAGCCGGGACTGAGTTAACTCAAACAAACACAGATTAAATCAAATAAAACATATAACAGTGTAAGCTAAAACGTGCGCACTTATTCTAGAATACAGTGTTATATGATGTGTAGAATTCGAAACAAAAACCAATTGTTACTTTGTAAACACTTATTAGTTTCTTCCTATTTAAAGAAACAAATAATTTTACTATGAAGTATTGTAGTAGTGTGATTGAATGTTACAACACTGGTGTGGCTGTAACTGCAGCCATCACAGACCCTTAGAGATTCATATGCCAACTGTGAATCTTTATTCATGTTTGCTTGATTCATCAAGGAAATGTGCACTTCACATCAAATATTTGGCAATACCTCAAGCAAGAAGTGTCTGGCTTGGTATGTGCCAGTAAGAAAACATTATTCTGGTTCTCCTGGTAGTGAGGAATTATCTCAATAATATCACTTCTAAACAGTCATGTTACTATTCCGGTTCCCTGATTACACTGGAAGATATTTAGTTAGGTAACAACTGCACTGCAGCTACCTACCTACCCCTGTTCACCTGGGTGGCTGCCAGGGAGGCTGATGGTCCGTCGCTTGGTCTTTGCTGTTGCTAGGATCCAGGAGAAATGGATCTCAGCTCTTATGGACTGAGATCTCCAGTGTTTTTCCTGGTATCTGTTGGAGCCACTTCTCCAGAGTGGGGGTCACTTCTCAGTGCTCAGTGCTACAATGACCTTGGACAATACTATTACTTTCACCTGAAATGTTCTCTCTATCTCTTCCCTAATCCCCTTTCACAAAAGACATGAAGATATCAGTATTCCTGCCTGTGTTTTGTGAAAGGGAATAACAGAGTAGAGAGATCCAACCAGGAATAAGGAGAGTGATGGCAAGTAGACCCTAGGACCTTTTTACAAATTATCTGGAGTCCCAATAAGTGTTGAAGGATCTGTACCACTGCAATTGTACACAAAAAAAGCGATGGAAACCAGCTATACAAAGAAAAAGAAAACAATTAAAATCTCATTTACTCATGTTTTCTAACATTTTAAAGTGGAAGACTTATCTGCCATATTGAACTAACCAGATAAAATGACATATTCTCTTTAAATTGCAAAGCCTGCTAAACATTTCTGGAGCAAACCCTTTGAACTGAACTTTAGCCCTGTTTAAAAGCTGAAAATTATATCAGCGAAAAGTCAGGTTGTGTTTATGGAGCTATAAGTTTGGTGTTGTCAGCAGTGAGCGAGAGGTAGCGAGATTTGCCGCTGTCAGAGGTAATCAGATGTTGGAACCAATCGTTAACTCAATACCAGCGGAAAGCTTGAGGAAGGTGTGATGTTTGCTAATGTTTTAAAACTGGACAGGATGTTAAGCAACTATGAAACAACAAGTCTTGTTATTAATATTACATTATTAATGTAGCAGGCTTTCGAGGTGTGATAAGAATTCAGATAACATGTACAAGATGGTTTATTAGTAGGAAAAAGATAAGATAAAAAACATTATACTGGGCATTTCATTACACTTTTTTTTTTTTTAGCTTGGTATACGTGCCTGTTGGTCTGCTGAACTGAAATAATTTTAAAGCAAATATTTAATGGACAGAAGGGAGATAGACAGAAGGATCAAAGTCACGTCAGCTCTTCTCACTTGAGAACTCGTCTTTATGACCAAGAAATAAGTATGCCACAACGTACGCTGAATATGCATTTCATGAGATCCTCTTGAAAACAAAAAATCCCCAGACATTCTTACAAATGTTTCAAGTGATGAAACAAACTTTTGCTGATTCACAATTCTTCTTTCTCCCTGCACTGTCTGCAGAACATCGTACCAAGCGAGATCATAGAAGAGGTGAATGAGCTCTTTGTCCCGGAAAACAGGTTGCATCTTGCTGCCGCCGACGCAAGCACTCTGCCCACCATCAGCATCACCAAGGTGGTTATCTACAGTGCTTAGGCATTTTTTGTTGTTGTTGACAAAGTTCACCTGCATCTTGTGTCACCTGAATTTTATCAGTAGCTGCTTTCCTTTAGGTGCCCTCAAGATATTTTGGAGAATGAGTGAGCATTTTTTTTCTCAGCAGACTGTTTGGGGTTTGGGTCTTTGACTAATGCTGAAGTTCTCCATCCTCAGCTGGATCTACAGTGGGTGCAGGTCTTAGCTGAAGGCTGGGCAAGTCCTCTAAAGGGCTTCATGAGGGAAAGAGAGTTCCTCCAGGTCTTGCACTTTGGCAACCTGCTGGATGGTGAGAAATAACCACGCTGACAATCTTCTTAATGTTCACTGTCTCTAACGCAGCCCTCAGTCATGCATGTTCACATGTGCATACGAATACATTGGTAGTCAGTTCTGAAACACTAAGTAGCCAAAAATATAAGTACAATATGAATCATTACATTAATAGAAATGTTTTTTTTGTCTCCTCATAATGTGTAGCACTATAAGGAACAGTCTAATTCTTCCTCTACCTCAACAGTTTCCTTAAATACATCCACATTTCCATTAAACTGTTCTCAACTTAACTCTGTAATCCCCAGAATAGTTCCACATTTATCCAAAATTGGGTACAAGAGACTATTTGTCTTGAGTATTTGTTTTATGTGGGTTTGTTTTATTTTGATAGGTTTCTGTATTTATCCCCATTGCTTCTAACACACCTCCAAGGCCACTACACTTTATTTAATTTAGGGGTTTCAGAATAAAGAGGCTGAGAATAGGTCATTATGTAGCTGACCTGTTCTTTCTTTTTGGATTATTTTTCTTCTTTGTTTCAGGCGGTGCCATCAACATGTCGGTTCCCATCGTGCTGCCTGTGAGCACTGAGACCAAGCAAGAGCTGGACGGCTGTGCAGCCGTAACTCTGGAGTACCAGGGCTCCGGTGTGGCTATCCTCAGGAATCCTGAGTTCTACGCACATCGCAAGGAGGAACGCTGTGCCAGACAGTGGGGAACCACGTGTCCGCAACACCCTTACATTAAGGTGATCAGAAAGCAGTAATCTTAAAAGGGAAAAAAACTATCCAAAACAACCTGGCCCTATTGGAAAGATGATAGCCTCCTTTTGGGAGCAGGATGTATTATTAAAATATGATGATCTGAAACATTTTAGAGGAGGCAAAGGGCTTTTCCCAGCCATGTAATGCAAAGCAAATATGCCGGATATGCAGCCTGTCTATTATTACAGAAAAACAAACTCATGAACACATACTCCAGCAGTAATTTAAAAATGACCTATTCAGAGATTTTACACATGTTTGGACATTGGGAAGGTTTTCACTGAGAAAACATTCAAACTATTCAAAGTTCCAGTGTCAAACTGGGAGACCTTCTCCTAGTGAGGGGTTAGTGGTTAGTCAATGTTCTGCTGTGCTTTACTTTGAATCTGTTTTCATTGTGCAGATGGTTATGGAAGGAGGTGACTGGCTAGTGGGCGGCGACCTGGAGGTGCTGGAGCGGATCAAATGGAACGATGGACTGGATCAGTACCGTCTGACTCCCAAGGAACTCAAGCAGAAGTTCAAAGACATGCAAGCAGGTTGGAAAGTCTGAATTATTGTTCTGGAGGATAAGTCAGCGAGCTGATTACATCAATCCAGTACCGGCAAAGTCTAGGCTCTCAACTGAATGTACAGTAGATGACGGGAAGGTGTACTTGGTGTATACTTCAAAAATGTCAACACCTAAACAAAATATTTTGTTGCGTTTAACACAGAATAATATTGACACTGTGAAGGATTTTCCTGTTTCTTTCTAGTGCAAGTGTGATATGACAGAGTCCTCTTTTTCTAATTCACTCCTCAGAATGGGAAAAACCAAAGAACATGCCTTTCAAGTGAAGAGAGTCAGAAAATGTACACAAGGAAGTTAACAAACTTGCCCATACTTAATAAGTAGAATGCATGCAAGATGATAAGGGTGGCTATAAAAACTCTCCAAAGCTCATTGTTAAAGAAAGGTATCATAAACGGGCATCTCGGGGTCATTAAGGGAACAGTTTATATTCAGGTTTTTGGACACGTCTGTACTGGACAGGCCAATAAAAGTAGGAGGTTTTGTATTCAACTTCTTTCATTCCTAGAAATCCAAGTTTCTTCCCTCTCCTTTCAGACAAACATTGGAATGGATCAAAAAGGGAAATGGTAAATTTAAACCTGCATGAGCACCTCTGATGCGTGAGGTTTTGCATCATCATAGAGTAACGATGAGATGAACATCTCATTTCTCTACTCTTTGAAGAATTTGAATTAATATGAGTTGCAACAACATTTAATTTCCCGTTGGGATCACTAAAGTATTTTTGGATTGAATTTGAATTCACTGTGGCATGTACTGTTGGCTGAAAATTGTTCAGTATAATAATGTATCCAATAATACAATTGAAAGTATGTTTTTATTGGTCTTGGCTTATATTTCTGTATATCTTTATATTTCTCCCTTTTTATAAACATCCAACAAAAGATTCAAACCATAAAAGACTCTGGATGGTTTCTAACCTCTACACCGTGTTGAACTGCATCTTTTTACAGCTTTATAAGAGTGAGCAATAAGCCACAGTGACAGCAGCATTTCTGGAGTTTACTTTATTTAGCTGGATTTGTTTATAGTCATAAAAGCAGACCTCTAACCCTAACCGCCATGCAGTGCGAAGCTGAATTTATGACCATAGTCTATATGACTCATTTAAAAAGCATGATAAGCATGATTGCTGTGACTTTTATTAATAAGCTCAATAATCTTCAAATATATTGACTCCCAGGTTGTGCAGCAGTGCTTTAGTGATGCTTAAAATGTTTATATATATTTTTTTGTTTTTTCCTTAGATGCAATTTTTGCATTCCAGCTGCGCAACCCAGTGCACAACGGTCACGCCCTCCTGATGAAGGACACCAAACGGCGTCTCCTCGATCGGGGATACAAAAACCCGGTCCTTCTGCTCCACCCTCTCGGGGGCTGGACCAAAGACGACGACGTGCCTCTGAGCTGGAGGATGAGGCAGCACGCCGCCGTCCTGGAGGAGGGCGTCCTGGACCCGTCCAGCACCATCGTGGCCATCTTCCCCTCGCCCATGATGTATGCTGGACCCACAGAGGTGAAGAGAAACGGTTCAGCCAGAGGTTATATTACCAGTCGCTGGTGAATCCATGTCGGGGCTGAGTTTGTCAGTCTGGATGTCTTCCAGGTGCAATGGCACTGCAGAGCCAGGATGATTGCCGGGGCGAACTTTTACATCGTTGGCCGCGACCCAGCCGGCATGCCTCACCCTGTGACGAAGCAGGATATGTATGAGCCCACGCACGGAGGAAAGGTTCTCACCATGGCCCCCGGCCTCACATCTGTGGAGATCATCCCCTTCAGAGTCGCTGCTTACAACAAGACCAAGAAGGCCATGGACTTCTACAGCCCGGAATGGTGAGCAAAGACAGATTATTTAACTTTATTGAACAGTGCCTCTCAAAACAATTCATACCTCCTTGAACTTTTCCGCATTTTGTCACAAAGAGAGCTGAAATTGAATCCATTTTATTGGGATTTTGTTTTAAGAATATATTTAGAAATGTAACTTGCAATTGTATTCAGCTTCCTAAGTCAATACTTTATAGAAAAGGTGTCATCACATGCAATCTTTTAAGGGTCATTTTCCTGCAACTGTAAATTCATGTCTGTCCCAATACTCCTAAATCCAACATGTGGCTCATTTTTAGGTATTTGAAATCCTTCATATAAAATCTCAACAAACGTACAAACGCTCATGGTTGTCAGACGACAGAAAATGTCATCTTGAGCAGATATGAATTACTTTGCAGGAAAACGCAAAACCTTGTCTTAAGCTGAGCCAAACCATCCTTCCATTTTTATTTCTAATCTAATAATTCTTACTTCTTTCATTTCTTAGCCATGCAGATTTCGAGTTCATCTCTGGAACCAAGATGAGGAACCTGGCTCGGAGCGGAGAGAACCCGCCCGACGGCTTCATGGCCCCCAAAGCCTGGAAGGTGTTGGTGGAGTACTACTCTTCTGTTCAGAAGAACAACTGATCACGTCTCAGTCCACGCTCAAATTACAAAGTTTATTCGTATCTGGGGCATAGAAAATTGTACACTCCTTCCTTCTGGGGATATTATATCTGGGATGGATATAATATCCAAACCAAACAACTGCGTATTTTTGGTTTTATTTTGATGTCTTAAAGTTAAATGATATTTACATCCCTATAAAAGCGTAACAGTTTATAATCCTTTATGTGTTTAAATGCATATTAACTTAAGCTATATATTTTAATAAATTAAAGGTAACATGAGATTATTTTTTATAAGCTTAGAAGTATGTACCAAGAACAGGAAATTGTTTTATTATTTACGTATCTGAAGGAAAAAGGATTTTTTTTTTTTTTAAAGTAGATTTTAGATTTGCAACATTAACTATTATACCAGAGTCTTATCAAGTTATTTGTTATGATCTGAATGTAGTTTTGTCACTGCATACAACGCCTAACTGTCTAACATGTATGGCTGTTTTTATAATGTGAAAAGTGCCTTTTTCCTGTCATGTCATTCAGAAACTGTAACTTTTCATTCTTGCTGGTGTTTAACTGTAGTTTATTTCAAGTTTGTGAGGCATTATGAAGTGGACTTGTGCATTCATGACTGAAGTCTGCGGGTGTTTGACATTAAATAATGTTTCTGTGAATCACCGGCAGATCCCTGATAATGGAACGTTTTGTACTTTACCATAAAGGTAAACCTTGAATTGTCTGTGTGCTGCGGGTTATGCAACATGCTTCGCAATGACGTTTGTCTGCACAAAGTGCACGCTGTTGGTACAAGACCGAAGTGAGTCACGTTCAAGACCTGCAGGCGTTGCAATGCTGCCATCTGCTGGTGAAGAATGGTGCATGAACAAAACTGTGGAAAGAGCACAGTTGGTAACATTCAAAACTCACCCAGTCCTCTCCTCGCATTGCTTTGAGATGCAAATGCAGTGATTTTTTTTGCTGCATCTAATTTATAATTGTTGTGAGAAACACAGCATTGACTGTAAATGACTTAACTAAATCCTTTATAGCAGATTAAGGAGAGCCACAGACGCCTTAAAAATAAACACTTGCTGCTAGGCAAACTTGAAGGACTGATTATTTTACCAGTCAATTAACTTGCCAGGTAAGCTCATTTCTACGAGATGGGTTTTCCCCTAAGGGGAAAGCTGCTGTCCACTTTAGCAAGCTCCTAAATAGCTTTACGTTGGATTTAATCTATTTTCCAGTCAACGCCTTTCACCTGTTAAATTTCATCTGCAATACTTTGTGAACTGGATTCAGCACTTCAGAACACTTCTTTTAATACAAGTATTTCACATTAGGTCCCAATTTTAGATTGTGTTTCATACTGACCTCAAATCACAACACATCACAACGAACTTTGCAAGGCAAACAGATACAATTAAACTCTTCAAATACTTAAGTTTGCATTCAGTATTTGTTACAGTTGCCCTTTAAACAGTATCACCACCGTCAAAAGCCTCGAGTTGCTTCTCACAAGCAGTTTGGTGGATTTTGGGTCCATTCGAACTGGAGCAACTGGTGCCACAAATATTTCCTGCTTAATCAATTCTCAAACCAGTGCATAGGAAAAGGTGCAATGCTGCCATCTGCTGGTGAAGGTTGCAAACTCGACCAGTACACTCAGCCGCAACTTTAAGAGACAAACGCACGGGTGTCTTCAGAGTCTGCATTCATTTTTTGCTATTGTGAAAAACACTGCCTGGACAAATTAAAGAGAGTCACAAAAAAAATTTAAATAAATAAACACTTGCTCCTCGGCAAACAGACTGAATCATTTTTACCAGTCATTTAAGCTGTTAATACGCTCATTCAAGTGTTCCTCTATGGGGAAAACTGGTATCCACTCTAAAAGACAGTCCTACTCCTACACAGCTTTACATTATATCACATTATTTATGTTCCAATCAGCACCCTTTACTGATTAATCTGCTAAGCTGCATCTTCAATACTTTGTGAAATCTTCGGATGGAATCTTAAAATATCAGAGCAGTTTTCTTGCTAAATTCATTCATCTTTTCTTTATAAAGTGACTTCAGATCTTGAAGTCGTTATTTGGCAGAAGTGCCTGAGTCAAATGTTGAGTTGCTTTCCACAAGCAATAGCTTCCTGGTCTGTGCCTCCTGATAGTATTTCACACAGTTTTTCAGTTCCACCAACAAATTTTCTGAGTCTGTGTTGTTAAACATTTAGAATAAAAATTCCTTTTATTGGCCCACACTGTTGAAATTACGCTGCAACAGCAACAAAGTGACAGGTAATCAAAGCAAGTAGATTCACACAAATATAGAATTTAAACTACATTCAAGCAGAATAGGAAATAAAATAATATACAGTGAGGACAACATTTCGGCATGCTGTGCAGTTATTAAAAAATAGCACACTCTGGCCCAAAGGAATGTTCAGCTGGTTGATTTAAAAAAAACCAAAAAAACAAACTTGAAAATGTGCATGTGTATTTAAGCATTGACAAACAACAGACTAAAACTTTATGATTAATTTAATTGTATGTTAACGTCACTATACCCGCAAGCTCTAACTTCTTTGGCTGATGTCTTGACATATTGTTTCCATATTTAATTATGTTCTTTCCTCATGATTCAATTTATTTTATGAAGTGCACCATTCCTTTCAGCAACAAAACGCCCAGACAAAATGGGTGCAAGGGTGCTTCCATCCTGTTCTCATCTTGCAGGTTTCCCCCTTTTTTTTCTCTTTAAATATAACAATGGTCATGATGACAAAACACATCAATCGTAGTTTAATGAGTCCACAGGATGTGTCTTCAAGAATTAAGATCATTGTCCTTTTGCGCATTAGCATACTTTATTGTGCATTTGCAACCATCCCAAATTATCTTCCAGACTTGTTGACTGATGTAACACAAGGAAGTAGTGCGTTTGATGTGTTACTTGGCGCTATGTGTCGAGGTGTGGTACCATTTAACTCAAACAACATCGTCATCTGGCCTTTTACCAAATTACTCATGGTACTTTATGTACATTTTGAGTTTGAAGAAAGCAATGGCAAATTATCTTTAAAGATCATTTCATATTATCCTGACACATAGCAAATAGAAATAACTTTGGCAATTGTAACTGATGCAACACAGGAAAATGACAGTAAAACTGTGTCTTTCTTTGTAGTGAATGTAAATATCTGATATCAACTCTATAATCAAAGTTGCCAAGTGGTAAAAAAAGGTAGCTTTCCAAAGAAGCCAATCTGGTTGCATTGAGTCATTGGCTTTCCAGCAATCCAGCTTCCTTAGCAACCACGTAGCAACCCTGAACAATTGATAGTATTGAGTAAGATGACAAAAATACATAAACTGAATAAGACTATATTCAGTTTCAAAAAACATGTTACTTATATTCAGATATATTTAAATTAACTGCACAATTATGCATTAGTTAAGTTTTTACGTGCCATTTTTATAAAAACAAATATTTTTCAGAGGGGTAATCCGATCTGATTAGTGCTATCAACACAAGTCCTACCAGTAGGGGTGGTTAACTTAACTGCAAGTTATTTTTTAACTGTATATCTTCTGTATGAAGTGTCCTGTTTTTTTTGTTGCAGTGAAGATATACATCAAGAATTTGAATCAATGCTGAACACAGATGGGTAGGCTTCTTCGAATTAGTCCTGATCAAGGAAATGTATTCACTAATCTGAATGACTCCTGAGAGAACAAAAATCCTGAGAAAGAAAGCTTTAGACATTTCTAAACAGGAATGAGGAAAAGGGAAATAAGAAAAAAAAAATCACATTTTACTATTGTTAGAAAAACTGTTAACATACTCCCAAGATGATATATTCTCTTATACGTGTGTGCGTGTGTGTGTGCGTGTACTCATTACGTTATAGTCACCTCTAGTGGTAACAGTCGGATCAGCACCGGTTCCAGGTGTCTGATGAGATCATTACCAAGAGGATGGGGCAGACACTTACATGGGAGAGGTATAAGGGTTTTTAAATGTTTTTTTTATTGAGCAAGATTTCAGATCAGTCCGTTCTAACATTTTTTTAAATGTGTGTAGTAGTAATACTATATTGCTGTAAAAGTTTCATTTTACCAGTTATCTGCATTTCAGATATTTTCAAAAGCACGTGTGAAATTTCATTTCCTGGCATAATTAACTCGAAAAACATAAACAGTTTTACAGTGTGCAAACACAATGGATGTCTTTTTGACTGACCAGCTACAATGACATATTTCTATAGTGTAAAATGACAGTTAAAACCGCAAGAAGTGACATTTTGTTGGAAACTTCCCTAATTACACTCACACGTGACCATTTTGACAGAAGGGAGCGATTAGGACACACTTTTATCCTTCCGCCAGACGCACAAAGAAATAACTCTTTGACAGTATTTTTACTTTGCAGATGTAAATAGTTAGTTAACAGAGACTGGTAATATTATTTAAATCAACACTTGGTGACGTTAGGCTGACTGAGGTTTAATTATTCGTTGGGACTATATCGTGGCGGCGGCAGAGTACATGTTGTAAAATCCTAGCCTGCTCTAGCTTCTTTTTTTCCTTCGGTTGGAGGCCATGATGGGAGCCTGAGAGTTCAGCTGGAGCGAGAAAAGAAGATGATTCCCCGGGACGAAACTGTCAAATCAGTACGGGCGGATTTCTGATCGTTGTATAGTCTATATACATCTGAGGTGGAGCCTGTCACTTTTTTTTTCTTTTTTCTCAAATGTGTTCTTGGCAATCAGTCGATGACAATGTTGAATCGTTAGGAGGTTTTTGGATCGAAAAAGGAGGTAGCATTAGCCGCGCTAGCTGGCTACGTCTCAGTGACTGGATACTGGTTTTGAGAGCCGGTGAGTTCTCTAACCTCATCGCCCGGAACGCGTCGGAAAGCTTACAAGTTTCACCCGAGGATAACTGCATGTATTTTATCCGGGAGCGCTTGTACGACGAATCGCAGGATTGGGAAAGTCGGGCCTGCGCCGAGGAGCGGAGCAAGGCCCGTCTTTATGGTCCAGAGGAAGCCTTTCTAATCCCACCGACAGCCACTGCTCCGTGCGAGGACCTGCAAAATTCAGCAGCCAGCAACCAGGAGGACCTACTGCGACGTTAGCGACCAGACGCAGAATACTAAATAAACCTGTTTCAACCCCCTCCTCGCCCCCTCCTGCACCCCCCATATAGACTCTCTTATCACCTGCTACAATGGCTGCGATTATAAAAGAAATGGTCAGTCGGAACAAAAGGAGATACCAGGAGGACGGTTTCGACTTGGACTTAACGTGTATCCTTCCATGTTCTCTGCGGTGTTCCTTTGCATTGCTTTGCAGCGGGGCTTTGTTGCATTTATTTGCAGAAACGGGGCCAGAAACGTCAGCAGAGGAACGTGAGGTTGGTGAGCTTCCTTGCTACCCTCGTTAGCTGTCGGCTAGTTGCTCTGCTGTCAGCCAGCATGTTTGAAAGACGCTGGATCTGTCAAAGCAGCAAAGCAGAAATGTCACAAGAATATTTAACTCGGAAATTGTACCCCCACCCTTTTTTTTTATTTTTTTATTTTTTTTACCAAGACTGTTGTGCATGTGTTGTAATCCGCACAGGGCTTATTATTATTATTATTATTATTATTTGGAACACTAGTTTGCCCAGCAATAAGATGAGTTTTAATTTTGTCAGATTATTATTATTATTATTATTGGTGTTTAATCGTTTTATCAACTCATCATTGGACGCTCAAGGCAGTTGGTATCAGTTGCAGAATGCATGCATCTTTTGAATTACTTGTTCTTCTGGTTTATTATGGCGGGGTTGCACTAAATGAGTAGTTAGTCTGTCTGTCTGAAAGAGTTCAAAAATCACGATCCATTCCTTAAAAAAACTAACAAAATATCACATGCATATTTTCACCTGGTCCTTTAAGGAGTCATGTCTTAAATGACAATTTATTGTAGTTGGTCTGGTTCCCTGTTGCTGTTTAAGATGGCCCTCCTGCTTATTTGGTTGGTGATTAAACTAGATTAACAGCTGATCTGGTACAGTGTTGCCAATTAGATTCATAATTTAATGTCTGACATTGCAGAGAGCAGGCTATTATTAAACTGTAGGCCTGATGAGATTGGGCTATTTGTGAGCTGATGATGGCAGCAGCTAAACACATCTGGTTTTTTTTTTTTTAAAAAAGAAAACAGATTTAAGTTTATTATAATTATCATTGTAAAGATGTAGGTCAATTTTATTGTTTTGATCCTCTTGCGAGAGGGAGAGAGTTTTGTTTTTGTTTTAATCTGATGCTGTAATGCATCCAGAAAAGTGTGTGTGGGCAAATTCAGGTGAAAAGACGACACAAAACGAAAGCCTCATGCAGCCAACAGGGCTGCAAGAGATGAAAAATTAACAAGCCCCAGTTTTTAAGGACATACTGTGCTGTTGAAGTCATCATTGTGTCGTTAGCTCGAACACAGGACCGATGCAAGCTTTTATTAGAGATGCACTGATCAGGGTTTCCATGGTTGATGTTGAGTTTTGTGAGGTCTCACCTGCCAGTTGCATTTTATTTATTTATTTCCTTCCCTCCCATAAGAACCATTAAACTGTGCAGTAGGTTCTTTGGCCGAGTAGGTTTGAATCTAACGGTAACTTAAGGAATTATAAGATGATTCCCCATGTATCCTTCAAAGCTTTCATCTGATTTAACTTCAACTCAAAAAAAAGTACATCAAAAGACATGCTCTTGTGATGCCAACTTCTCAGTTTTGATGCATTTAATAGACGGAAAAGAAATATAAAAATCTCATCTCTTTCTCAGTATTTGACCTGCCTTTCATGAAGGGGAAATTGGCCAAATCTTGAGTGTATTTCCAGTTTTTTGTGTGAGGGGAAATTAGATTTCTTTGTACCTTGATTCAGCTGCGTGGCCGTGCCGTCGGCCATGTGACGTCTGTGTTGCCATACGTTGCTGCATCGGGTCAGATGTTTTATCACCTGGTTTCATAATGTGGTAAATCTAATGTTGTGTCTTTCAGGGTTGGCGGGACGCTGCGGTTTGGCTCTCTGCGCCCTGATGCAGGTGTTAAAACGAGGGGGCGGGACCCCCGATGCTCAAAAAGGGACATCTATCTTTTGCTTGAGGTCTACCCCCCCTTTGTTTAGATGTGGGCACTTTCAAGTTGCTTCGTTTTATCATTTCTGGCATGGCGTCTAAAAACAATACGGGCTCTCTCTGCAGTTATGTAATGCAGTATCACAGTTCTGGGAATTGCCCTTAAAATAGAGTTGCCGGTGATCTTGTATCAGCGTTGCTGTCTGAGTGCTCTCTCCCTCTTTCTCCCTCTATCTCTCTCTCTGGTCTTCTCAACCCACCACCTCTCCTTTTTTTGCTCTTTTTCTTTTGCTACTCCTACTCCAACTCTTCCTCCTTGTGCTTTGCCCCCTTTCCTGTCCTCCCCACCTCCTCCCTCTTAGCGCTCCGTGCTTCCAACTCTCCCTTCACCCACCCCTCCTCGACTTCTTTGCTGGAAGTTGTGGATTTGGTGTATGCATAGAGCTCAGGCAAGGCTGGCTTTAAAGAAAAGGCGTGCCTAAAGCAGCAGATTTTTTTATTTTTTTTATTGGAGCTTACATTGGGGTCCTGTGTATGCATTTCTTCCCAGCTGCAGAAACCAAGCCCCCCACCCCATGCCTTGGACTGAGGCTCTCCTGGGAATTACTTTTTTTCTTTCTTTCTTGCATTGAAGGCTTGAGTAGCCCATTAACTGGGTTAAAAAAAGAAGAAGCAGAATTCGGATTTTAATTAGGTCTTTGTGGCATTAATGTACAAGATTATGGCATATCAACAGATAGATGTCTTTGTTGTGCTTTATGGAAATATGGAAATAGATTTGAAGTATGCGAACATCACAAGCAGAGGTGGTTCTAACAGTAATGATGTCCTGGTTATCAAGCCCCCCCCCCCCCCCCCCCCCCCCCCCCCCCCCCCCCCCCCCCCCCCCCCCCCCTTCAACCACCCCCCCCCCCACCACATTATTTCACATCTTTTTTTTTTTTTTT